>JAFVLL020042051.1:114433-129211 GCA_021397915.2 Tor tambroides
CCTCAGCTCCAGAGAGTCAGGAAGGAAGAGGGAAGCAGCCAAACTGGCACCCAGGAATAGCAGGGCAATGGAAACGAGCCTGTGCATGGCAGCGGTGATGCTTTCAGGGTCGGACTACAGTAGACTGCCTTGTGTGAGCGTGTCTTCAGGGCTCTGTTCTGAAAAATCTGGAAAGAAATATGGTTTCCATGAGGACAAGCGTTGGGAAAGCTGTCGGAGCAAATGCTGGATAGTAAACACACGTCCATGTGTTTACACACAAAGAGAAATCAGTGCTTCAAAGAGGAATTTGCTAAATTGGTTTCATTAGTCTCTCTTATTGCATCCTGACTAAACATACACCACAAATATATGAACACAAACAGAATCCAATAACAACAATCATAGAGGGCTGCTGTTCTGGAATGACACGAGACGCATCCATCCATCCATCCATGTAGTGCAGCAACTGCTTCTTTGCTTAAACTAATGCTTATCCATTAGGTCAATCTAACAATAACAAGCCCAGGTTACATTTCACCCCTAAATAAGTAATTTTGCATAAACAAGCACAATTTTAAGACAAACAAGATTAATTGGGATATTACTTTCATGACAGTTCAGCACATTTCTTCCCGAATTCATTTTCTAATTTTACTGTAATACCAAATCATGTTGGATACTGTATTCACTATTGTAGTAAAAATGCTGATAGACAATGTTTTCAGTTTAAATTAGCATAAATTAAAGTGGTTATCTTTTCTGTAATACCTAAAAACATAACTGTCACTATGCTACTGTAAAAATATTGAAATACAAAGTTTTTAAATTAACAAAATTAGTATGTTAATAATTAAAAATGTAACTATCACTTTATTAGTCTACTGTAAAAATATTGAACTACAATGTTTTTAAATTAGCATAAATTAAAATGTTATCTTTACTGTAACACCTAAAAATGTAACTGAATCACTTTATTACTGTGAAAGAACTGAAATGCAATATTTTTTAAAGCGCTGATTATCTTTACTGTAATCCCTTTTTTAATCCCTTTTTTACTGTAATCCCTTTTTTTAAAGCGCTGATTATCTTTACTGTAAAAATAATGAAATATTTTTTTTTAAATGTTCATAACTTAAAGTGGTTATCTTTACTGTAACACATAAATGCAACTGTATCACTATATTACAGTAAAAAATATCAAAATCATGTTTTTTTAAATATCCATGAATTAAAGTGGTTATTTTTTACTGCAATACCAAATAATGTTTACTGTATCACTATATTACAGTACAAATATTGAAATGTTTTTTTTTAAATCACCATAAAGTACATTTACAAATACAACAGATAATATCACGATTATTCAGATGTTATACACTTTTTTCCACATTACAGCAATGAGAACTGTGCTATATTAATTAATAATTAATCAATTAATTCGTTAATAATTTAATTATTTACTTAATTTATAATAATAATAATAATAATAATAATAATAATAGTCAGAATGCAAAACATCTTAATGGTCCTAAATTAGGCTTCATTTTCTTTAAGAAAAATATAAGTCCTCGTTTGTTTCTTATGATATTGAGATGAAATATGACACATTACAGGATTCTTGTCTAATTCACCCTTTTGGTACTCCCTGCACAATTGCTGTAAATTGTTTAGATGAATTTGCCATCTTCACTGGAGCAGCACTCACCAAAGAGGAAATGAAGCAGCCCACATTGATCCACAGCAAATGAATAGTTTGTGCTCCAATTAGAAGATGTTTATTGTATGCCATAATCAATTGCCAAGCCAAAGGCCCCATCATTACAGAACAATTACTATCAAAGCCTCACATAACAAAAACCCCATTGTAATCTTCATTACTACTCAAAAGATCAAACCATAAGCCTGATCTCCTTTGATTAGATTGTTCAGTTTGATGGACCAGCAGGTCTGTTCGATCTCTGCAGGTTCACAGTCTATCTATAAACTCAACTTTATTTATCAAACTCATTCATTTCCTGAGGAGACAATGGATAATTCATTAGCAGAACAGATCCACACTCAGCAGCTGTGCCATTCACACATTAATCAAAGCAGGTCCTTCTCTGTCCCAGACTGACTTTCTCTGGGATCAAACAGTGTGCGAGAATGGGAGTGAAGAGCAAGTGAATTTGAGTTCTTTAGTGAATGACAATATGACAATAAAAAAGAGGCCACTTCTAGCCCACACATCTAACCGCTGAAGAGCCAAACATTAAACTCCAGAAACGTAATGGACCTACAATAATCCAAATCTTTCTCTCATGGCTCTGTAATTTACTTCTCCCTCTCTCTGACTCTCTCTGCAGAGCCTTGACATCCAACACCGGTCTGAGTAAACACAGGCACCCCTTCAATTCCAGCTGCCGCTCTCTCTCTCTCTTTCTCTTTCTAGTTCACATTCAGTGCCATCTCATCTCTCTCCTGAATTTTATACTACCGTGACAGACAAAGCAGCCAGGAAAACGCCAGTGGGGCACCTGGTCCGCATAAACACGAGCCAAAACATGCCAGGTGGTCCATCTGTACTTTATATGGCTAAATGCTGGTTGGTTTTGCACATTGTGCTTTTCACAAGCATTGAAGTTTGAAATGGAATAAGATGAAGCATGACAGTTCAACCACATGCAGATTTTCCAACTGACAATGAGTGCAACTAATGTCCAAAATTATGCCCATAATGCATCTTGCTCTCAAATTGGTGTGCAGATTAATAAGCATTAGATTCTACACTCTGACTAATGGATCATTACCAAAGAGGGAGAAAAAAGCAGCTCATCCCCTGATGCTGCACATCCAACGCTGAGTAAATGCATCAGTTAATCAATGCATGTTATTAATTTAACTTCCATTTAATAAACTGTCAGAAACACATCTTACCTAGTTGGCGTCTTCTGCACGAGCGACTCCAGAGGTTGCTGCAGCTCTGTCTTGCGGCTGGAGTATGTTCCTTGAAAGTCAAACAAGTGTGAGTGGTGGACTCTGTTTGGCAGCTGGTGACTCGGACTGAGTCTGTGGAAGCAGCTCCGCGCCTTTTATAGCGAAGGAGAGGAGCGTGAAGAAGAGGAGGGGAGGCTGAGGAAGGTTGTGTTCCTGGCAAACCTCCGGCGCTCTGACGAACGATGTCAAGACGAAAACGCAAAAAACGTAAATCATCGCACACGAGCTCCAGAGACGCGTCCAGAGGATTGCTCAACAACTCACTACAGCCGGATGTTTGTCGATGAGTTACCGTTTTGTAATATGTCATTAGATCCGTCAATATATTAATCGTTATAACTTATACAACATTTCGTCTTCAGTAATATACATGGAGGACGGGGCTAGTTATAACAAGTTATAACTATGTACTCTGTCATGTTACTTCCTTCCAGTCTATTAGACACAGTGTGTGTGTGTGTGTGTATATATATATATATATATATATATATATATATATATATATATATATATATATACACATACACACACACACATACATATATATACACATACATACATACATATATACACATACATATACACATATACACATACATCCATATATATACATACACACATACACATACATCCATATATATACATACACACATAAAACATAAAATATATATTCTGTATGACCATATTTTTAGATTCCTTAATCACACTCTTAAACTTAACAACTACCTTATGGATGTTACCAAACTTACCTTACATGTTACAAAAGACTCTTGATAATCCTGAGAAGAACAAAAGTAAAGAAAAGAAAAGTATCATGGTTTCCGCAAAAATACACCGTTTTTAATGATGATAAGAATTGCTTCTTGAGCAGCAAGTCATCATATTAGACTGATTTCTGAATAATCACGTGACACTGAAGTCATAATGGCTGTCACAGAAAACAAATGTTCAAATTATTAACTTTAATATGTTAAAACAGAAAAAATAGTTACAATTGCAATAATATTTTAGGTAGGATAACACTTATTTTAAGGTGTCCTTGTTACACATTACATGTACTTACTATTAGGCCTATAATAACAATCAATTATGTATAATTACATGCAAGTAACCCTAAACCAAATCCAAATCCTAACCCTAACCATATAGTAAGTACATTTAGTTAATTAATATTACTCAGTACTTAAATGTATAATTACACTGTAACAAGGATACCTTAAAATAAAGTGTAACTATTTTATAATATCACTGTTTAATGTATTTTTGATCAAATAAATGCAGCCTTGGTGAGCAAAAGGGACTTCTTTCAAGAACATTAAAAATCATACTGACCCCAGTAGAGTATATAAAGTTTGTATAAAAAAAAAAAAAATAAAAAAAAAAATTTGAATTCCTCTTTTAAGGACAAATATAAATTATGGACAGAAACATGTATCAAATGTGTTTTGTAGCAGTAAAACAACTACATATAACCTGTTGACACAGACTTGTTCATATCAGTGTTTTTTTAAATTACAGAATATAAAACAAGCAAAACAACTTTTACTGTTTTAATTCCATCGTTGAAACATGAACCATCACCGACTAATAAATTACAATGAATGCCTGTGTGCATGATGAAGAATACCTGTGCTCTTACATTGATTAGGAATTTAGAAATCAGAAGAGAATATAGAGTATATACAAGAATACTAATTTCACAACTTAAGAAAATATTGTTTCATGTTATGCAACTTATTTTCTTATTGGTCTTGAGAAATAGGTGAAAGTGGGGCAACAGACAACATTGTTTCACTCCGCCGTTACATGTTGTGAATTTTTCATATTTACAACTCATTCCACGATCCCCTGAAGCAACAATAGTGCATTAATGGCTCGTCAGTAACATCTATATGCTTGCCTGTACCTGTATGCTGTAGTAAACATGTCAATGAAGGATATGACGACAAGCGGAATTGTGGCAATTAATTGGCACTCTGAAATGCTCGACAACAAACAGATGTGGCTGTAAGCAAAGAAACCCGGTGTTTGAAAAAGCTGAGTCAGATGGATCTGCTTGATGTGTGCCCACCACCAAATATTTCACATCCTCCAATCAGGCGATATAGGGTTTAGATATCTGGCACAAGGGTGTGCAACTTTGGATCATATGAACCAGAATAGGATTAGTAACTGGCTGACAGCTTCTGAATCCAAAGCATCATGCGCTTTGAAGACATCTTAACCCTATAAAGCCAAATATGTCATATTATTAGGCCTTTAACTTAGTAACATGATCAAAACTTTGCTGACAAACATGTTGCACACAGCCTTCTGTCATTGGATTGTTAGTTTACAGTAAGTAAAAGGACTATACAGTAAGTAAAAGGTATAATTGTAAAATGTAAAATTGTATAATTCAGCTTGTAGATCGCAAGTCTTTTTGCTATGAAATCTTTACTGAATGTAAGAAAAACATTACATAATATTTCAAGACGAAGACTTACTGGACTAAAGCAATTTAGGTTTACTTGATTATCCATACATCATTTAGTTTTAGGAAAAACATGTTAAAACGTCAAATATGAAACATCAGGCTTTGAGTATTTTTTTTTTTTTGCCCCCCACAATAAAACCACAGAGCTTTGATCATAAAACTAAGCATTAAAATATTATTTTACTAAGACATATTATTGGGAGATATAAAGTGACATTATATTTATATTGTATAGATGTAAATAATATAAATAGTCTATTATACATTTCATTTTTTTCAAGATTACAAGATTTACAATCAAAATTTCATCTTACTTAAGATATCAGAATCTATATATAAATCATAAATAAATATCAGCATCTGCACCAAATTGCATATTTTGTTTCTCAGTTTGGGCCTCCGAGAAAAAACAACAACAACAAACTTTTAAAAAGATATTTATGTCCAAGAATGTAAAAAAAAACAACAACAAAAAAAAAATTTAAATAAATTATTTAATTAATTCAGGTGTTTTATTTCATATGCCAGGCTTTTTATTGAAATGAAGGCATGTTATTGACATGGAAAATTACTCCATATAATATACAGCATGCACAGTCCCTAACTGCATTTGGTCTATTAATGTCTTATTAATATAAAATCTGTCTCTGTGCAGCAGTGCTGTAGTGACCGGTAGAGTAATGCTGACCTAGCAGCCGCATGCTACCTTCTTCCAAACCAGACTCATTCCCTGCTTTGTGTATTCGAATCACAGTCTCTTTTATGAGAAAACTGAGCTGTGACACTCTGAAGTCCAAGCACAACAATCCCAGAGCTCAGCGGTGAGAGGGGAAGCCATAATCTCAGGTTTATATAGCAGAGTTTGAGGCTCAGCCATTAACCTATTAAACAATGTTTCTTACTGAGGGGGGGAAACACGGGGACCAGCGCACGTCTTTTTGCGTCACCGGAGAAACCTTCAATAAAAGTCGACCGTTCAAACACAGCGGCTGCTCTTTTGGCACTCGAACCCGAACGCTTCATAAAGGGGTGTCCTTGGCGCTTCCTTTTGATTGTGTTTGTACTGGCTGCTTTGCATCAAGCTGTGATTCATGGACAGCCACACATGGCAACATCACAATTGCGCATATAAAGATGTTTTTTTGGCTTTCAGGAACATAAAAACAATAACTGTGTATGATTGGTTTCAATTACGCTGACATTTGATTCAGCAATTTATATATTCAGGCAGGATTTCAACAACTCCCTTGGCAAACGTGGTTGAGTGTTAGTTTGTATTGGGACTGTGGCTGCTTTTAGAAAAGCATACTACCATACTAGTCTTTCTGCATTGTGTAGAATACGATGTATGTACAATATACTGCACTTAGTACGCCAGTTTTCTGTATGCATAGAATACATGCATTTGCCAGAACCTGGTTACTGTATCCCATAATGCACTGCACAGGAATTAAAACATTAAAAATAATCACATTATCTTAGATAAACATGCTAAATCATGCAAACAATAGAATAATACTATGTAAGACATTTAAAGTATAATATGTTTAATGTTGCTAAAACGTGCCTTGTGGAAATAGGACTTCAGCATACTTTTAAAAAGAGCACTTATAATGGAAATAGTACACTTTAATATAATTTAGTGTGAACTGAATGTACTGTTTTCTGACATTTAATTACATTAAATTTCATAATTACTTATATTGTCTTTGAAATAGCATTTATGGTAAAATAAAAATAGGTTTAATGTAATTTCTGTTGAAACTTTTTTTTCATGCATTTAAATCACATTTGTAATAATGTTGCAATTTAGTACATTTAAGATATTAAAAATAAATGTAATCTAATAACACTACAGTTAAATTATAGTCACGTTGCATGTGCTTTAGTATGTTAGTCAACATCAAAATTAGTGTATTTCTTTAAAACGTGATAAAAGATTGCTAATACAATTATTTAAAGTGCTGACATATTACAAAGGGCACTTTTTAAAACTGTACCCAAGTGTGTTAAATGTTATTTGCGTGGCTTTTTATTTCATGAATGTTATCTACAAACACAGCTGTTGTTTTTTTATATATATACTTTTAAGATTTGGAATGCACATTAAAAACAATTAAGCACACTTTTTTTCACAAGGCACATTTCATAATTAGCACATACAGCGAGCAGTATGCACTACACAGATTTCCACTCAAGAGCATTTATTCCTCATGTATCCACTAGCTGGTGCTAACCTTGATTTCCACCCAAGACTTCAGTTCATGACAGGTCATGGTGACTTCAAATCCTCTGAGAACATCCCATGTTGATTCAATTCTGAAGAACAACAGTTCTTGGTAATCCATATCTGCACATAAACACTGAACAGAAAACTGCATTACACAAACATCCTCAGTGAGTCCTGCTGCAGGGCTGCAGCTCATCATGTAATCAGTGATGGTCTGAATGTAATTGCCAGTGTTTCTTCCTGCACAGATCACCAGCCGTGACCCTGACCGAGTCCAGATGCTGACCGGAGGTGTATGGGGTCAAACTTACCTCAGGCCTCATGGATAGTTGTTTATTTGGTGAAAACTGCATTGCCCTACAATGTTTATTCAGCAGTAAAGTTTGGAGACCATCTCCGTAAGTAGTGAGATAGGAAGAAAATCTCCATGATTTAAGAACAGTTGAAGAAGAAATAAACCAGATCTCAATGGAAAGACCAAAATAGGAAAGATTACAACAGATGCATTTCACTAGATAGAAATGCGGCTAAAAAAAAGGAGCAATTGAGGCTGAAACGAAGGACTGACCACATTAATTATTAAATCCAGTCAGTATTGGGCAATGGCATAACAGTACAGACCAGGCAGACCCTGCTGGTAGATGCCACAACTATGCCATTTGGAGAACAAAAATCATCTTTCTCCATCGATGTGCATTCAAAATTAGCCATGCATTGACTTCCATTGAAATACAATAGAAGTGAATGGGAACCAAAACTGTTTGGTTATCACTATTATTCAAAATATCTTCATTTGTGTTAAGCAAAATAAAAAAATAAAAAACTGCATACAGGTTTGGAATGACATGAGAATAAATGATGCCAGAATTTATATTTCTGGGTCGACTATTCCTTTAAAAACATTAAACCGTCTTTTTTAACCCACCTGCTGCCTTTTGACACTCACATGGTCGACTAAGAAAAGCCTGTGTTTTCAACTGCTGTTATTGTCAACTTGAACTATAAAAATTGTTTACATTAATTCAATCTGAAATGAAAATTCTTCAATAATAATTAAAAAAAAAAAACACTTTAGATTTTTAGGAATGAAATTACTAAAACTGGAATAGAAATAAATGAAAGCTAAAAAGAAAAAAAAAAAATACACAATTGCTAAAACGAAAAACAAAACTAAATGGCAAATCAAGATATTAAGAAATGCTGTATTTATAAATACTGAAAACTGCATGGAAAAAGAAAACCCAATTCAAGAAGCCTGGCTCTAGATAGAAATCTCAGGTTTCATAAAAATATTTTCATTTGTGATGAACCAAAGTCTTGGGACCAGGGTTATTATCATTAATTAATACTCCTAAACAACCTAAAACTTAACTAACCCTAATAAAAATGACAATAACACAAAATTCCTAAAATTGGAAAATGAAAATATAAAAATAAAAACTACTTTAAATTTATATAAAAAAATACTCTAATTATTAATATGAACTAATAGTATCTCAATAGGGGCTTTCGTGCTGGAAGAACATTTTTATAGTTCTTGTAACAATTGGAGGACACATTCACACCTTAGGAACTTGATTTTTCAGCAACGCCTTTTGGGACTAAAGGTTGCGCTTAAATGACGTCGCAGTTGGCCAGCTTACGTCACTTCAGTATTCTTACCGGCGGTGCGAATGCAACTAAGAAAACAGCCCTAGGGTAAAATGTAGTTCTTAGGGGACCGTCCAGGTGCCCAGTCCCTATCACCACCCAGAACGAAAGCCCCTAATGATACTAAAATAAAAATGCTTTGAATTATATTCCACATATGAACACCTAGAGGAAAAATAGTCATTATTCCCTTGGCATTTCTAACAGCTCAGCAATACTTGACCATGAAGGAAGAAAAAAACCACTTACAATTTGGTGTTTTCAGTGAAACAGTACATTAAACACAATGTTCATTTCAACCCGAAGTCCTAACGCCTACTAGCGTTTCACTGTGCCAGGATCCACACTGTAACATGGGCATTAGAAACAATTTGTCTTGTTTTGAATATGCCGTTCTCCTTGGCACATGTTTAAGATTCCTGCGCACTCCAGACTCGATGCCTGCAGTTTGTTTGAGTGAGCCGGACTTAGTGCCAACCCTGGACGGGGAAAGAGGGAACTGCTCCATGTCAAATGCTAGTTATGGGATGGTCAGCAGCACCAAGACAATTTATTGTTGTAACAACTTGTAAAAGATCTTTCCTCTTTTCTAAACAGAATTCTTTTAAGGTCTGTTCAAGCAGCCAAGACAATCATGAAGTAATACTACATCATTATAAGACAATCAGAGGCCAAAGTATAACTGCGATGGTGGGGGTTCAAGTTACAAAGCAATGTTTTTAAGGGCCCCAACGAAATCAAAGACAAGGTTTTGTGGCTTTAGTTTGTGTTAGATTTGAGCCGAATTCTTTTTTAACAATCCAAATCTAAATGCACAGCATATAGAGAATCACAATTTACACATGACAGTTACTGACCATTTCTATACATATGTGTGTGTGTATATATATATATATATGAATGAAGTGTTCAGATGCAAAAGCCTCTTAAGTACCCTCTGAAATTTTCATCTAAAATGAGCATTTTTATCAGGCTCCTATGTTTAGGTTCAGTAATTTTACTCTTATAATGTATAGGTCCTTTTCTATGCAATTAAAGTGAAATAACAACATAAAATATAGGAGCCTGATTAAAAAAATGCTCATTTTAGACTTGGAGGCACTTCGAGGCTTTTGCATCTGAACACACACACACACACACACACACACACACACACGTGTGCGTGCATTGTATTTTCTTGCATAAATTAACTTTTATTCAGCAATGAAGTTAAACTGATAAAAAAATGACAAAGAAAACTTAAAACATTACAATAGATTTCTATTTCAAATGTTCTTTTAAACTTCTCTATTCATCCGTTTCATCATGGTTTCCACAAAAATATTAAATATCAATTTTAATAACTCTCTTGAGCAGCAAATCAGCATATTAGAATGATTTCTGAAGGATCATGTGACACTGAAGACTGGAGTAACCATGCTGAAAATTCAGCTTTGCATCACTGGAACAAATTACACCGAAAAAAAATTCAAACAGAAAACTTATTTTAAATAGTAAAATTGTTCACAAAATTATGGTTTTGATTGTATTTCTGATTGTATAGCATAATTCTCTCAAAAAACAAACAAAAAATCTCAAAACTCCAAACATTTGAACAGGAGTGTGCATATTAAAATAAAAATAATATTAATAAGTAAAATATAATCAACAGGTTTTGCTTTAAGTGTATGAGCCATTTATAAAAAAATACCACTTGGTTTGCAACATTATCTAATGCAGTGAACTTCATGTACTGTTCGTGTTTCTTTTTTTTTTTCCGGAACTTTAAATATACAGATGTAACCTCTACCAAACAAAAGATCAGTGCCAGGATATGCACCAAGTATGGGCACTTTCCAAATACATTCTAGCTATGAGCATCCAATCCAACCCTAGATTGCAGCCCCTGTAACGAATCTTAAACTATATTCTGATATTAACAAAGAAAATACCACATTTGATTGCATGTTTAAAAGCAACGACCAAACCTGTGTGGATAAGCTCTTTTCCTACAAGTGATGAGACGGCCTTTACAAGACAAACAATGAGGACACGTAGCCCAGAAACTGCACACTGGACGAACAGGCAGCCAACTGAGCCACAAGTGCATGCAGAACGGCCAGACTGAGAACACAAGAAATATGGCAGAAATGTTGAACAACACACAAAGAAAAGCAATTTTGAAATTCAACCTACTTGGGTTAGTTTGCAATACATGCTAAGGAGGAATTGCAAGGATCGGTTTCTTTTTATTTCATGTTTGCTCGTGGTTACGCTGCATATTCCTCAAGAGAGGGGGCAACATGCGATGGAAAAGACTACATTGAACAGCCTCGCTTGAAAGGCTTCGGACTTGAATCTGCTATAGAAATAAAGCTTTGCCACAATTTATTGTTTATTTGAACAGATGACAAAAGTAGAAGGCTGAAGGCCAAGGATGAGACACAGCATATAGTTTGTATTTAGCTCAATTTCCCAACGCATCAAGATCTCAGCAGACACAAGGGTTAGGAAACACAAACCGAAAAGACAGACAGCATCTGAACTATACACCAGGACTTTCCCTGACCGACATACTCAAGGAAGAGAAAGAAACAACCTTAAGAGTCAAACTAATACATGAAAACCAGATCTCCACCTTGAAACAGATGAAAGAAACAAACAAGACATGATGAGTGCATCAGATGTGACCAAATAGGCATCAACACATTAAAACCAACAGTCAGAAACAGTGGTGATTTTTCCAAAAGCTTCTTCCGGTGACGAGTCAGCATGTCAACTGAAATCAGGTCAAGTTTTTGAACGGTGCATATGAAGACATCAAAGTTTGGGAGGTTGGGGGAAAAAAAATACTTAATTTGCACATTTTATCTTCTAGCAATCCTAAGAGGCATCAGTGTCTGTTTATATAGAAGTTCTGTATCCTTTGGTTTCACGTGGGGGATGCGTTCCTTGTGTCCTTCTGTAGATTCAAATAAACCAAATTCAAGAAGTTCAAAAGGGCACACGGTAAAGCATGACTTGGCAACTGTAATCAAGCAATTGAGAGGGAAAAAAACAACCCTTTATGTACACAAAATCTGACATTTCAAATGACTGTAAATGAAATGACAAGAAAAACTGGGATTACATGGATTCGAGGGAAGATTCCGACTGTGCTCGTGTTGCTGGGATAAAATAAGCTCATTCAGATGGTTGTGAAATTCATGCTCTGCATTTCTAGAGTGGAAAGAGGAGTTCACACCAGCCTAACCTGTGGTCAGAGGCAGGACTGTGTGAAGAGCTCAGCTCAAAGGATCTGTTCCTGGAAGGGACGTGTTGACTTTCGACAATCGCCAACAACACAAAGTGTGCGCATTTGTGAGGGGCTAAAATGCACGTATCGCTTGTGTAAAGATTGGATACATCGAGTGTAAAGCCTGAAACATTCTCAAAAAGTTATTTGTTATTAGAGGTATATTCAGTAACAGGGTGATGCACAAGAATGTGTGCAGAGTTTTCAAACACTCATCATTCAAACCACTTTTATTTAACAACTTAGCTCATTTGATGATGATGATGATTTCAGCTACCAACAAAGTTTGTAGTAATCTCAGCTCAGTTTAACAAGATTTTCCACCCAAATCAGTGCACAAAATGCAAAAAGCCTGTCTACACTTTCTAGGCCTAGGAAAGTAGAGCAAAGTTACCATGTTAGTTATTAAGCAAAAAATAAATTCTCTTCATGTCAGTGATACTTTGTGGAAAATTGAATTTAAATTACCAACAAAAAAAAAAGTCCAAATAAAATAAGGTCAAGCATAGTACTTGTATAACTTTATTCATTGTTGTGCTTTAACCTTGGGTCACTTCCTTTCAAATTATCAATTTAAATGGAACAGAAAATATGCGAATGGGGAATGAAGAAAAAATAAAAAAATTTAAAAAAAAATGAACAATACACAATCAGGTATAATATTGATGAGGCAAGGTCTCTAAAACAGACGCAAACATGATTTGCTGTTTGTGCGCATCTGCGGTCGCACCTTAGGCTTCGTCAGGCAAAGCTGACCTCACCTCGTGCGACACAGCAAAATAACTGCAGTAAGAGACATTTCTTGCTACCCATTCTGAGATATTATCCTCAGAGCTGCACACGGAGCCTCAACATGTATATTACAGGCTGACTGCTCGGAGCGGGCTAACATACAGAATGAGATGCAGACCAGATGTATCTCAACACAGCTCCCTTTCCAAACTTGGCAGGAGTGGCTCAGTTCTTGCTGCTCTACTGACATCAAAAGGCAGCCAGTGGACAGCGGATACACTTTACTCGTACGATACAGGAAAAGAATGAACAGAACTAATGAAAGATGGCAAGAGGGCACAAAAAATGAATGCGAGTCAATGTTCATGATGGAGTATCGGACATCTCTGGTATCTCGCCAGCATGAACGTGTGAAAGTACACAAAAAGCCTAAAGAACAAGCACAACCCCCCCAGGGAGCTGATCCAGGTGTCCGCCACCAAGTTTCAGATTTTTGCATTTAATACTTTTAAAACTTAAATATCTCCAAGAAATGTGCAAATGACGCACATCTGCCTTTTTTAATCGTCCGGTTTTATATTTTAACGTGCACAAAGCTTTTGTAATCATTTATGTCCTAAAGCGCATTAAAATTGTAAGATAGTCATTCTAATCCTACACCCAAAAATCACACTGAAGGTTTCAAACCAAGAAGCCAATTTGTTTTTTTTTCCTTTTTTTCTTGTTTTGCTTTTTTCCATTTCAGCACACTGCAGCACCCTTTCTCCCACCCGCCATCTTTGTTTTCCCCATGACTCAAGTGTAATCTAGATCTGAAGCATCAGAGAAATGGGGGAGAGAAGAGGTTGTGGTGGTGTTGGTGGAGTTGGAGTGTCTCGCTTGGGGAGTCGACAAACTCCTACATTGAGATCTACACAAATTTTGGTAGCTTGCTGGTGTTGGGCCACTTTGATGCTCTAGTCAAGAATTTAACAGGCTCCACTTAACTGCTGCAAATTAGGCTGACATCTCCTCTTGCTAAAAGGCAAAACACTTCATATTTTCTCCTATGCCATTTAAAAAAGTAGATTAAACAAAAACAAAAAAAGAAAAAGAATGATTTTCTCCAGCAGTCCATCAGCCTCAACTGGTTTGAGTTCTTTCAGCCGGGATACACTCTGGCCAGTCAAACGTGAGGCTGTGGACGTTTGCAGTGATTCAGGTCTGTCTCTCCAACCTGGAGCGTTCTGCAGTGCTAACGTTTCTCCCCTCAGCTTCTCCAGACCCGCACGGAGGGGGAAAACACTATTACAGCAAAGTCTTTAGATACGTCTGATGTCTTTTCCTCTTCCAAAAAAAGAAAAAAAAAAAAAAAAAAGTTGGAAAAGCTGGCTCTCTGGAATAGCAGGGTTGAGGGGAAAAGGACAATCGTGAAGTTGGGCAGTGTTCCTGTTGAGACACGTGGTTTTGTGTGTGTGT
>JAFVLL020042052.1:0-17076 GCA_021397915.2 Tor tambroides
TCTTTTCGTCTGAACAGGCGCAAAGTCTTGAGGTGTCTGCGCAAAGTTGACGCACTAATAACAATACCATTTATATTACTTAAAGACAGCAGTATCTCCCAATGTCTCAAACCCAAAGTAAAATAAAACCGGATTAAACTTGAAAGGCGGGACATGTTTACTTCCATGCAATCCAGCTAAAATAGAGCTCCTGGCAGGATTTTGAGGGATCTCATTAATTCAGAAAAACAGAACAAAATATTTTTTTTCATGAAAAATTATCTCGTAATTCTGAGATACTTAAGTCGTTAATTCAGAAAAACAGAGCAAAAAAATTTTTCATGAAAAATTATCTCGTAATTCTGAGATAATTAAGTCGTTAATTCAGAAAAACAGAGCAAAAAAAAAATTTCATGAAAAATTATCTCGTAATTCTGAGATAAGTCGTTAATTCAGAAAAACAGAGCAGATATTTTTTCCTCAAGTGAATGCAATACGCTTCCGTACCCAACTCAATATTGATGGTACGATTACTATTAAAGTTAATTTCCAAATTTTGCTCTATGTTTTACAGTAAGTTATATACTTCAAATTACTTAGAACAATTAACATCCTCCTTTTTTTCCTTTTTAAAAGATTCTAAGAATATTTTAACAGAAGATAAGATTTTTTGCGACAAACCCATAACTATTAAAGAAATACTGGACTTCATTAACCATTTAAAAAATAATAAATCACCTGGAACAGATGGGTTAATAGCAGAGTTTTATAAATCTTTCGCCCAGCAGATGGCGCCTTTTTTACTGCACGTATTCAGTGAGAGTATTTTCAATGGTCAGCTGCCACCTAGTATGAATCAAGGTCTTATCACACTTATTCCAAAGTCAAAGAAAGAGCTGTTATTTATTGATAATTGGCGACCAATATGTCTATTGAATAATGATGATAAAATACTGGCTGCGATTTTTGCTGAGAGAATTAAAACTGTTCTAGACTCAATTATTGATCAAACACAATCAGGATTCATGAAGAATAGACACATTTTCAATAATATTAGACTAGTTTTGGATATTCTTGATTATTCCCATCTGATTTCTGATCAAAGTTTTATTTTATTTCTGGATTTCTACAAAGCATTTGATACTCTTGAACATAATTTTATTTTCCTTAGTCTTAAAAGGTTTGGTTTTGGTCCTTTTTTTTGTAATGCAGTTAGAACTTTATACTGTAATGCTAACAGCTCAATTAAACTGAAGCATGGGACTTCATCTAGATTTGATATTAAAAGGGGTATACGTCAAGATTGTCCAATTTCTCCTTATTTATTTTTATTGGCTGCACAGCTATTACTTTACTTAACATGGTCTGGGTATCTCTGTTGCAGGGAGGGAAGTGATCATCAGTCAATTGGCGGATGACACTACTCTCTTCTTAAAAAGTAGTGATCAAGTTGCAGTAGCTTTAGGAGTAATAGATGCGTTCTCCAAGGCATCTGGTTTACACCCGAATATTTCTAAATGTGAACTATTGTCTATTATGGATTGTACTGTTTCCTCAATTTGTAATATTCCGGTTAAAGAAAAAGTAGTTTATTTAGGAATTGTTATAACCAAAAACGAGTCTACACGCTGTAATGATAATTTTATCCCAATTGTAGAAAAAACCCATAAAAAAACTTAACCAGTGGCTTCAAAGGAATATTTCTTTAAAAGGAAGGGTATTACTTACTAAAGCTGAAGGTTTATCTAGATTGACGTATGCAGCTTTGGCTTTACATTTGTAAAATAAAATTTGTAAAATGATAGATAATCTGTTATTTAACTTTGTTTGGAGGAATCGTACCCATTATATTAAGAAAACAGTTGTGATGAACATGGACTAAATTTTCTAGATTTCAATACTCTAAATTACACTTTTAAAGTTAATTGGATGAAACACTTCTTAACGTCCCTCGTCGATTTAGAATTATATCCCTAATTATGTTTTTTCACAGCTGGGTGGCCTAAATTTTCTTTCTCTATGTAATTATAATATTGAAAAATTACCTGTTAAACTCTCGGCATTCCACAAGCAAATGCTTCTTGCTTGGTCTCTGATTTATAAGCACAATTTCTCTCCACACTCTTTTTTTTATATGGAACAATCGTAATATACTCTATAAAAACAAGTCCTTATTTTTTCAGAAATGGTATAACAATAAAATAATTTTAGTACGTGATCTTTTTAATGAAAGTGGTCTTCTTCTGTCATATTATGAGTTTTTACATAAGTTTAACTTTCCTGTTTCACCCAAAGAATTTGCAATTGTCTTTGATGCTGTTCCTTCAGGAGTCCTTACACTGTTTAAAGGTCTTGATAGAACTCTATATACCGTACCACCTCTTTGTGATCCATTCCAACCCGATCTCACGGCAATTCGTACATATTTTACGAGGTGGCTAATTCGTACGAATTCGTACGACCTCACTCGTACAAATTGATACGATTTTTGCCAAATCGTACGTATTTTACGAGTTGCCAATTCGTATAAATTTGTACGAATGACCTACACCTAACCCCGCCCCTAAACCTACTCATCACTGGGGTTTAGACAAATCGTACTAAATCGTACGAGTGAGGTCGTACGAATTAGCCACCTCGTAAAATACGTACGAATTGCCGTGAGATAGCGTTGTCCATTCCAAACAACAGTGGGTAAAGCTTGTCTTATACCACATTCAAGTAACAAACTGATTCGTGCTCTTTTTCAGAAGGAAGTTGTATCCAAACCATATGTTATGGCCTATTGGAGTAATTTTACTAATATTGCAAACTGGAAAAAAGTTTGGCTTTTGCTACATAAATACCTTATTGTGAACAAAGTCAGAGAAGTATCTTTTAAATTAATCCACAGATTCTACCCAGTGAATAGTTACCTAAAAAACTTCAAACCTGATATTAACACAATGTGCAGCTTTTGTAATGTACAATATGAAACGACTATACATTTATTTTGGTACTGTAATTATACTAAAATGTTTTGGAACAGTTTTTGCAAGTTTGTAATTGATTTTGTGTACTCTCAATTTTCTTTGTTTTGGAAAGATGTGTTGTTTGGTTTTGTGGATACAGATAAAAAGATTGAGAAAGAGATTTATCTTATAAATCTATTACTTCTCCTAGCCAAATACCATATCCACAAGTGTAAATTCTCCAATAATAAGCCGCATTTCAAGGTGTTTGTCAGAGAGTTACAACAATATTTTGAAACGCTTTCAGTATCAGAAAATACTAAGGCAAGGAAAACACTAACTTGTTGTGCCTTTTTCAGAATTCCCCTATAAAATTGTTACTTTATATTGTATTTATTTATTAGTTTATTTATTCATTCATTTGCTTACTTGATTTTATGGTATCTGTTTTTATATTTTATTCAGGTTATAATTGGATTCTCTTTCCCCTGGCTGTTCCCTATGTTCTTTGTAATTTTTCTTGTTGTTATGTTGTATTGTATTTACATTTGGTATATCATTAAAAAAAAGAAGTCCAAACGAGCCGTTCGTTGTAGTTCTTGAAAAGGGATTTTTTAAAAACCAAATATCTCCCTTTGGAGTTGACTTTGAGATTTGTAACTTTGTAGATCGTTTTATGCCCAAACATACACACTACACACTGACTAAAATTCAAAAGGTGAAAAAGCATAATAGGACCCCTTTAAAACACTAATGGGAACGATAGTGAACTCTAACATTTCTAAACAACTATGCACTTATGAACTACAAAACTGCCCAGTGAGAAAATAGCTTGATCACAGCAGCTGTTAAAACTGAGGAAGGAAATCACACTTTTCCACATGATTACTACCGGAAACTGTACAAGTGTACAGCAGTGCTAATCGAATCATCAAAAAGTTCTAAAGACCCTTTTAAAACATCAAAGAATCTGCTAAATACTGACAATATTTTTCCTGTAAGTGCGCGCGGACATTTGTAAATTTTATATGTGTTGGGCTTCCGGTGTCATTCGCTTACAAAACAGCTCGTTTTGCTGCTTTATTAGCGTATTATTTTAATGTACTGTCTTAATGATAAACACTGGTTTGTAGCACAAACAGTTTTACTGTTTACTGCACATTGTAATTTGTCTTGTGATTTCCCTACAGCTGCTTATGAATGGGAAGTCTCGCACATTGACAGAAAATGGCTTACTTCTGCATTGAAAAATAAGGTGGATACTGCGAAAAGCTCCATGTACATTAAATGTGTCCTGTTAATGGCCTCTTCTGGGATCCTTTCTTCATATTTAGACTTACCTGGATTTCAGTATTGCCAGTGTGACACTAAACTTACTCTACCGGAGTGGAGGATGGATGGATGACAACTGGATTGTTTGTTGTTCAGAGATTATGATGAACCTAACAAAATATGATCTGAGAATGTTTTGCTAATGTTTATTGCTATTGTTTTTTGTTTTTGGTTATAGGAACATTAAGGGAACATTCCATTTTATCATTTTGCAAATGTTATGAGAATGTTACATTTTGAATGTTCTGTGAACGTTCTCAAACAAGTAGTAACACTCAGTTTAGTTCAGTGTTAGATGAACATCCAACTAAAAATTTTCAGAAACAAAACACTCCATGAATGACAAAAATAAACAAAGGTTTTTGCGCCAACTTTCTGAACAAACATTCTATTAACATTACTGGTAGAACATAACTTCAAAAGAACATCTAAATGTTCTCTGAACACTCCCAAACAACAGAAACATTTGATGAAAAAAAAACATTAGATAAACATCCAACTAAAACATTTCAGAAATAAAATGAACATTGTATTAATAACGTTTTTTTGTGCTAACATTTTAAGAATGCTACCAAAGACCACAGAACTCTCTTTGAAAGATCCTTAAAGGGATAGTTCACCCAAAAATGAAAATTCTGTCATTAATTACTCACCCTCATGTCGTTGCAAACCCCTAAGACCTTTGTTCATCTTTGTTCATCTGCATATTTTTGTTGGAATCCGAGAGCTCTCTGACCCTCCATAAACAGCAAGAGTCCTACCACGATCAAGGCAAAGAAACATTGCAAGGACATCAGTAAAACAGTCCTTGTGACATCAGTGGTGGTGCGGCGCTGGAGACACGATGAGGAGAAGAATTGAGAAGAAAAGTCGTTATTTTTGTTTTCTTTGCACACAGAAAGTATTCTCGTAGCTTCGTAAAATTACGGCTGAACCACTGAAGTCACATGGACTGTTTTACCGATGTCCTTGCGACGTTTCTTTGCCTTGATCGTGTTAGGATCATTGCTGTTTATGGAGGGTCAGAGAGCTTTCGGATTCCATCAAAAATATCTTAATTTGTGTTTCAAAGA
Organism: Tor tambroides; assembly: GCA_021397915.2. Classification (NCBI taxonomy): domain Eukaryota; kingdom Metazoa; phylum Chordata; class Actinopteri; order Cypriniformes; family Cyprinidae; genus Tor; species Tor tambroides. Next base: position 5,336 of record JAFVLL020042052.1, read on the forward strand.
TGAACGAAGGGTTTGGAACGACATGAGGGTGAGTAATTAATAACAGAATTTTCATTTTTGGGTGAACTATCCCTTTAAATTATTGTGAACATTCTAATTTTGCTTACGTTATGGAAACATTACATTTTAAAGTTCTCAAAACCTTTTAAACAAGTAGTAACATTTAAAAAAAAAATGTTAGACATCCAACATTTCAGAAATATAAAGTTCCATTAACAATGTATAAATGTTTTTGTGCAACTGTTATTAGAATTATTAAATATCAGATACAGTAATTCTGGACAAGCATTCTATTCCTGGAAGAACGTGATTGTTAAATGAAACATTCCATTGTATGATTTTGCAAATATTATGGTAACATTACATCTGAATGTTCTCTGAACATTCTCAAATGTAGTAAAATTTAAAAAATGTTAGATGCAACATCCAACTAAAATGTTTCAGAAATAAAGACCATAATTTCTGTTCATAAAGACAACCATACCAGAACATTAGCCAAAGTTCTGAGATGTTTCCTGTTTACTGGAAACCTGTCTATGACTGTTTTACAGGTTTTTTTTGTTTTTTTTTACAATAATTGTTGCACTAATATTGGAACCTTCTTGCCATTTTTCTATTTTTGTCATCTTTTTTTATTCATTTCATTACAATGATCTAACTATCAATTGATACAACTGCTCAAAATGCTAAGTAACTGTTGCTTTACTCTTAATGCATAGTTTTTATGGAAAATAATGAGAAATATTACACGTTTAGATTATGAAAGTGAAGCAAACGAGTTATGAGTATGTTCAGGTATGATCAATTTCAAGATGCCTGTTGTTGTGAGGAAAAACATCCCCAAAAATTCTAAATTACTGTTATTAGTATTTGTTTTTCCTACAGTAAATGTCTTTTTAGAGGGTGATAAAGCTGGATGCTGATGAAAACCATCATATTTTAGGATGAGGCACTCTTTAACTTTGCCAAGAGATGGAGGAGAGATTGAGAGCCCAGCAGTTGAGAAGGGCCCAGAACGATGTTCTCTGGGGGTCCTGACCACCCCCCACTGAACTTGATTTTAAAGGAGCCCCATAGCAAAATCAGTGGGCCCAGAGTTACAACAGCACTGAGAGCAATCATGGTTTCAGGCGCATCCACAGTTTATCATCTTGTACTCACCCCCATACTCCCCTTTCCTTACTGTAACCCAACTGAGGAGTTTTTCTCCACATGGAGGTGGAAGATTTACAACAGTCACCCTCACAAACAAGTCACTCTTCTCCATGCCATTGATGATGTGTGCAATGACATCACAGGAGACCAGTGTCAGGCCTGCATTTGCCATGCCATGCTAATGAAAACATTTATTGTATCCTTCATGTGGAGTTGCCCAGGGAACCATATTGGGGCCCATAATCTTCCAAGCACTCTTTTTTAGTGATGTCTGAAGTCCAGTGCAGGTCAATGGGCCAGTGGAGATACAGCTATTTCAATCATGACAACTCTCGGAAGATTTTAGCATGGTGATGGATATAACAGTGTTAATGTATTTGGTCTTGGCGGAATAGATCTGCTAAGCTGCTGCCGAATTGCTGCTGCTGTTGGTTATTGCTGTAGTTGTAGATTATTGCTGCTGCTACTGCTGCAAGCAAGTACAGGAACTTGCTACTGCCAGTGCATATGGCGATACAGTGCCTTGAGTATTTAAGATATACTGCTGCTGCACAAATAGCATTTAAAATAACCCGTTGCAAATCTATACAGGTGGAGCTGGGGAAACTCTGAAAGTCCACTGCAGGAATTCTCAAGTGAATACTAGCCAGCCATATAAATGCAAGGCAGTAAGGTCATTGGCTGTCAGTCAACCAATCAGCTTGTGCCAAGTCATTTAACTCCAAATATCATCAGTTACGTTAACAATCCGTCAGCCTGCGCCATCTGTTTCATGACTGAACTATATATATGTACTAATGTATGTCAGTAGAAATTTGATTGCTAGCATTTATGGTCACAAGACATTATATATGTGTATTTTTTAAGAAGACAAACTATGTGTCCCAATTCAGAGGCTGCATCCTTCAAATAATGCATTTAAAGACTGAATGCATCACAGTGGTGTGATAAAGGCTGTCCCAGTAATGAATAGATCCTTTACGCTCCAAACTACTCCAAGATTCATTGTGTGCCAGTGATGACAGGACTTTTTTTGAGAGAAAAAGCTAGAGTATTAGGTGGTTTTTACTTGTTCGAATATCTAAAAATGGGATATGCAGTATATGCAGTGAATGGGTGCTGCACGAGGGAGGTGCAATTTTGCTGAAATCATCCTGTGAAAATCTTCAATAAAACATTAGAAATAATTAGATATAAATTATTTTACTTTTTGATCATTTTAAATGTGTTCAAAAATGTATTTTATCAAGTGAGTACATACAAACAGCTCACCCTTCAACGTCACAGACCCAGTTCACATTTTGAATTCAAAATAGGTCATTTATGTGATTCCTGTAGATCTGATGTTCTTTTTTGAAAACTCTTTTAAAGGGTTAGCTCACCCAAAAATGAAAATTAGCCCATGTTTTACTCATCCTCAAGTCATAGGTGTATAAGACTTTCTTCTTTCAGATGAATCCAATCGGAGTTATATTAAAAATTATCCTTGCTCTTCCAAGCTTTATAAATGGCAGTAGGCGGGTGTTTTTTTTTTGTTTTTTTTTTTCAACAGTCCAAAAGTAGTGAAATAAAGTGCATCCATCCATAATAAAACATGCCTCACACGACTCCGGGGGGGGGGGTGAATAAAGGCATCATGTAGCAAATCGATGAGTTTTTGTAAGAAAAATATCCATATTTAAAACATTATAAACGCTTTTTTCTCACTTCCGCTAACTGACGTAGGCGGAAGCCCTTCCGGCAGATGACGTAGGACGTATGTTTAGCGCACCTGGCGGCGATTAATGACTGTTACGTCCTGCATGAATCTAGGGATATACGTGGACGCAATAAAACAACAAATTTTAAAGAGCGCTGATCTGAGCCCTGCCACAGCACCACAAGCAACAAATTACCATAAAGATTTTTATTTTACAGTTCATGGAACAAAATACAAAAAAAGTATATTACAAGAAAAGAAAAAAAAAAGAAAAAAAAAGAAAAAAAAAAACACACACTACAACCAACAATAAAGGGAAGCAATAGCTTCAGGAGAGGGCAAGGCCAAAATAACAAACAAAACGATATAACTAGATTTAAACCTCTAACTAATCTAACAAAGAAAAGAAAAATAATAACAGAATTATATCCTAACTCCCTTCCTGGCCCCAAAACAGGAGAAAACAGGGTTCAACAAAAATGGCGCCCACCTACCTACAACTTCCAAATAAAGCAAATAAACCCTACAATAATAAACTCGACGTTAACAGCAGAAACAATAAACTAAGCTAAAAAAGAAACTGAGCTAATAAACGTGAGGGGTAGTATGAAGCTTCTCACTTAAACTACAATTATAAATATTAAAGACACTCAACACAAACAAATAAAATAATACAATACCAGAGTAAGATATTAAGCAGTTATGTTCAACAACAAGACAGGCATTACAAAGACAGCGCTCTGGAGAAAACTCTTGGGGAAACGTTTTCTCAAATTTTAGTAGTTGCTGCTCTGCTTTTATGCTGGTTCACTCTTAACTGGTAAGCAGGTGCAGCTGGGGACAATCAGCTACCTGCCAGACAGATTGAATAGGAGGAGCCAAAGTGGAAACAAAGGAGAAAACACAGAGAAAGCACAACACCACATTAAAGAAAACACCACTTTTCTAATAAATCATAACAATAAAGACTAGATGTAACAATGACGAACACGGAAGCGTGACAGAGAGACAGCAAAACAAAATGCCGGTCACGAATTAGAAGCACAAAACGAGGATTTGTAAAGAAAAATACTGGAGCATTTCGATATAAGCCAAGAGGAGACTGGTTTTCCTTCGCTAAAGTAAAGGAAACATTGCTTCCTTTGCTCCTGTAAACAAACTCGAGAGACTAGCATACCTCACAGGCAGCAGAAGTGAGAGAAAAGTGTTCCCGCTTACTGCCATTATAAAGCTTGGATAATTAGCAAGGATGAGGATAATTTTTAATATAACTCCGATTGGATTTATCTGAAAGAAGAAAGCCATATACACCTAGGATGCCTTGAGGGTGAGTAAAACATGGGCTAATTTTCATTTTTGGGTGAACTAACCCTTTAACGTCATATGATAACTTTGTGTGAATAAAAAAAAAAAAAAAAACAGAAAATCTTGTTCTGAGCAGATGGGGATTACAGCAGGGTAAATTATAAAAAAAAAAAAAATAATAATAATAATAATAATACAAAAATGTCCTTAGCAGCATATTACAGAATAGTAAAAAAATTAGAACAAAAAAAAAAGTATATAAAAAAACGACCAGCTGGAGATCACGGAAAGGTAAAATAGTTTAAAAATAAAAATATAAACAAAATATATTTACAGAGTTTTTACATATGAGTTCAAGCTCAAAGCAGGACAAAAAATGTAGTCAATACTGAGAGATTTCTAAAGGTATATGGCAACTTTGTGAAGAAACAGAAAATCTTGTTCTCAGAAGCATAATATTGCAGTAGGGTTCATCACAGCCTTCTGCGTATGTGCCTGCGTAGCCGACAACCCAGCCGGGACCCCATGCACCGTAGGTGATTGGAAGAAAGTGGCCTGGTCTGACAAATGGACCTTTTTCAGCAGCAGAAGTCATCATAGTTGGGTTAACTTGAAAAGCAGTGAATGAGAGAGTACCACAGATATATTTTTTGCATTCCCATTTGCTCAAATAGCAAAAGAAAAACTCCATGATAGTGTTTTCATGACTTCCAATAAAAAGAAAAAAATTGAGAGACAACAGCAGTCAGAAGAGAGAACGATGTCAAATTTACCGTCCCTCCCATAGACCCTGCATTAGAAACACCCTCGCATTAGCAGTAACTAGTTTTTTTGTAATTTGATGCATAGGTAATTTAATACAAAGAATAGTGTTATAAATGTACATTTAAAAAAAAAAATACAAATATGAAAAACTTTTGAGGATTTGGCACCTGGATGCACCGTTGGGGCGGACACGGGCTGGTTATGCTGTGGACGATGTTTTCTTGGGACACTTTAGGCCTCATTATCCCAATAGCACATTTCCTGACAACTGTCAGGTCTCTGAACATCATTTTGAACCAAGAGCACCCATTCATACCAACTGTGTTCCTTGCCAGTGATGGCCATTTCCTACAGGATAGCACTGCCAGAATCGTCAAGGAGAGGTTTGAGGAACAAGATGGTGAAAGTCATATGATAACTTTGTATAAAGAAAAGAAGCTGTGCTTTTTTTGGACTGTTTATGGTAAACTGGCAATATAAGGGCTGGTAATGTAATGTCATTAAAATTTCTCCAGTATGTGTTAGGAAGTACATCATGAGAAAGCTATTTGTTTAAGTGACTTTGAAACTAGTGAGAATGCATTAAACAGCATAAGTAGTATTGTAAAGCAAAGATCATGCATGTTTGAGCAAAGATCATTTTTTTAAAAAGTCCCTCCGACTGTTGTTTTTTGCTTACAATATAAGAGTTTTTTCCCCATTACCAGCTTTGCTAGCACCTGGAGATCAGCGTAGGGTAAAACCTCTTTGTGGTCACAAACACCTGAATTTTCTTTTTCTTTTTTTGCAATTTGCATTTTGAAAAAAATACAAATCAATGAAAGAAAAGCTTGTTTACCTGCACACTCATGAAATGTGGTTAGCCACACCACAAAATTTTCAAAGTCTGGCAGCTGCAAACAGCTTCTCTCAGCAGGTGTTAAAAATGTGTTTTCTTGATTTAAACAACAGCCGTGTGTGATTTCCAACTGGGGGATTTCAGATTTTCAGATGGCCACAAAAAACCTTCTGCAATATATTCACAACACACAGAAGGTAAACAACCGACAAACATCATAATCAGATCACAGTCTGACCAATAACAGATGAGTCAGCACCAGAGTACAGATATGAGAGAATCAGGGTCACATCAAACCACACAAGTCCTCTAAATTCACAAACATGGCATGTTCAGAGCTTGTTCTGGTGCTGCCTAGACATGTACGGGCAAAATACTTCAGCTTTTGAAAGGTGAAACCTGAACTATATGTAGCCTTGCAATGACCTAAGGAAAATGACATCAGCAGGTCCTTCCTGTTACACAAGGTGCAATGCTATTGGGTCACTCTTCATAAGTCATCTATAGAGAAGGATGAGTTAATCTGAGATTATCTATCTGGTCACTTTTCCTCTAAAGGTGTGATTCTTACATTAAACTCTAAAGGTCACGTCAGGCTAATTTTACAATACTTCACCCACCATTAACTAACAACCATAACTAATGAAATATCTCTCTCTGTCTATCTATCTACCTACCTTTCCATCTATGTATCCATCCATCCATCCATCCATCCATCTATTGTTGTGAAAAAAAGTCTTCTCTTCGAGCTCTAGAATTCAAAATTAGACTTTATTGGTGGAGACAACAAAGCCAAGATGCCATTTGCACGAATGTTTGGCACAACGACGCTTTTGAATCGAAACAATATCGCTACGGGGCTAATAATGGGGATTATGACGATACATTTTCAGTATGTGTTTTTTATGCAGCACATGGTATTTTTTTATAACAATAAAGGATGTTTATGACAAATGATAAGCAGGTGCTGTGTTCAATCCATTATAAAACATAAAAAGAGTGCCTGTCTGCCTATTACAGAATCAAAATCAACTATAGATCACAATCTGAACTTATTACAGCACTTGACCATGGTTTAAAGTGGGTTTAAAAAAAACATTAATAATCAACATACACAGTCTCAAGTGATGCTAATTGTGCCTCTAATTTACATTTTAACATGTATTCTTGTAAGCATTATAGATAGTTTGTGTTTCTGGTGTAAAACCAAACTTTATTTATCTTACTTCAATGCTGTTGAGCAGCGGACCATGTTAATTCCATAATACAAGATACATATCTGAGGGAAAATGCTTTGTTGGTTGGCGCCACCTTGCGTGCAGGGGTAAATTAGCAGAAAGCGATCAATCGCTTCGCGCTCAGTGTGAAAGCACTGTTCATAGATATCTAGTATAATCTGCATGTCTGAAGTCTAAAAGTCTAAAAGTTTAAAAAAAATCTAAGTCTAAAAATCTACCAATCTATCCATCCATCCATCTCTGTCTGTCTGTCTGTCTGTCTGTCTATCTATCTATCATATCCCCTGTCAGTAAAACAAAAAAAGACACTTAAGAAGACAGAGAACATATAGCGTTGGATGAAGTGGATTTGACGCTAAGCGCAGTAAAACCACAAACACACTGGATAGTTTGCCAACTGTTTCACCAATATGTTAGTACTACAGCTTCAACTGAGGGTGCTCTCGCTTTCTTTTCAGGGTGCTTAGTACCCACGTAAAACCAGGCCTGAAGGGAATTATTGTATTTGTGGGCCCATGGCATTAAAGAGTTTCAAAAACCACTGATCCGTGGATAGCATGCTCTGTCTCTCTCTCACACACACAAGACATTTACGCGCAAGCAAATTTTCCTATCGTGAATATCCAATTCAACCAGCACCGTTCATTCTCTATAGTTGTTTTCCTCTGTGAGCATGCTCTTGATGGATGCATTTTACCATGTGCACCTTTGTTCTCTATCTATCTATCTATCATTCTGTCAAACAAACAACCAACCAACCAATCACTCAATCAGTCAATCAATCCATCTATTATTCTCTCTATCAATTTATACATCTATCTATCTATGATCAAATCAGAGCTCCTTATCATTATTCATGTTCCAATCATCATTATGATTCAGCAGCACAACGCCCTTGTGAAACTAAGTGAAACTGACTTTCCCTCTTGCTCTGACCATGCCATTTTTCCATAGTTCAGGTAGTTTGCGCTGACGCAAGTGTGTGGGTTTTTGAGGAGAACTTTTATATAAATGAGTATTATCACTTGCAGCCCACAGCGGTTATCTTGATCACACCTGACCCTGCAGGCCCGAGCCCCTCACAAGCGGCTTTATTGCTTAAACCACTTCAGGATGTAATATCATGTGGGAACTTCCTGCCAACCTAGTTATGATTTTAAAAAAAAGAAACTGCCTTGCTACACGCTAACATCAGATTATATGTGCAATACATCAATTAATATTCATGAGGCTGCACCTTCACCATATTATGTCATTATATATATAATAAAAAAATAAAACAAAAAGAACTTCTTTCATAATGTCCATTCAAAATGTTAGACTTACGTTGATTGGAATGAAAACGGAGCTGAAAAAATAGAAGTACAGTGCATTCAATGGACTGTACCATTGTTTAACATTTAAATGTTCAGCTGACGAAATGTCTTTCCAAAGACTTTCAGTAGATAAAACCTCCATACAGCCGTTTTGAAAGTTGTGTTTTGTAAATTATATGTAATCTAGAACCTTTTTTGCAGTCTAATTGTCAGCCTCGGTTTCATTCCACATAAATTTCAATATGCTGTCTAAGGTCTATCATGCCTGTTTCTCCACTTACAAAAATCAAGCAGTTCTTCCGGAATTGAACAGACATTTCCACATGTTTGAATCACGTGCTGGTGATTCACTCTATAAATCACAGTTGTAAACTCAGAGACATCAAAGGGTTCACATTATCTTGACAGGAACATTATACCAAAAACATTACGTTTTAAATGAGAGCTTGAACGTCTTCCTGTCACAAGACTTTAGCTGAGGTAACCAACCGGTCACTTTTAGGAATTGTTAACACGTTTATTTTTATGCCCAACCACTGATGTTCTCCAAATTTATAGAGGAAATAATCAACTATCCATTTACCATGACGAAGTGGGCAGGATGCGTTTAAAATGCCCTGTAGAAATTGTCAAGAGGGCGTTTTCTTCGTTTTAGGGAAAAAGTCAGTGGGATTCTGAGGTAACCGAGTGATGCTTGTTCAAGATAAAATCAGCCTCTAGTCACACATACACACAGAGGGAAGCCTGAGGTGCTAAAAGATGCTTTTCCGTGACAAAGTCGCCTTTAGATGCATGTAAGACCTGTGATGCACAAGACTGTCCAAAGCACACAAGAGGGCTTTTCCCTGAAGGCTTCCCTTCTCTCGCATTTCACTAAACACTTCCCACACTCTCTAAATCACCAAGGGACAGTCATTATGTGCGATGAAGGTTCCACTGAGCAACCAGTACTTCATCTTTTAAAATGTCTTAATTAATATCCAACTCTGTTATATACTATTTGAAGTATTATTTGGTTTAACTTGATTTGCATTTGCTCATATTGGACAGCTGTTCCACATGTTGGAAATGACTTTTCTTAAATGAAAAGCCTGAGGCTTGAGAATGTTTACTAAAGATTTTCATAATGTAGACCTAAAGGCATTCTCAAGCATCAGACGTCTTCACAACATCTTTAATACTTTTTGAGAATCGCTTAATTTTGTTTTGAACAAAACCAATCAATATATAAATCTCGTAAAAAAACAAAACTGACCAATATTTAATCCTACATCAGAACATTAATTTATTGCCACTTTCAATCTTATTAAGATACAGATACTACAAAACACACACAACAATAAACTTTTTGATTTTAATGTTTGTATCCCCCAGGATATGTTGCCCCTTTTGGGGTATAAATTCAGTGAAAACAGAATGCTTGTTTGGCAATGCTTGTTATTTTAGTCACATTTTTAAATATTGTATTCCCTTATAACTTACAGTAAATATTCATAGTAACTTTCTGTTAAACAATAAATATAAGGTCTATTTATGAATATATTAGCGTACTGTATCATATTTGATACACAAATTTCTAGGACCTATAAATTATCAACATGATCAACACTTTGCTGATACACAAACGTCATGCCTTCCATCCTCTGATTGATAGTTCATACTTTATGGAGTAGTCTTTTTGCTATAATCTTTAATGACTTTTTTAATGTAATTGTAACAATAACTGTTATTGTTAGTAATAATTCAAGATCATTTACTGGAGTGAAGGAGCTTGGGTTTTTTAATTATCCATTTATATTTTTTAACGCTGTAATAATAATTATAATTATTATTAAGTTTGCATATGTTTTTTTTGTTGAGCATCTTATTTGATAGTTACTTATACATATACACATGCCTGAAAAAAATCTGTGTATTGTTGACCTAAAACTAAATTCAACATAGCTAATGATTAATGACTAAATGAATGAATATACATTTTAATTTAAGAGTACTGAATTGATTTTCTAAAACAGGCCACAAAGTCTAGTCTATAGACCACAGAATCTATATTGGGAAAAAAATCTTGATTTATACACATCCCCTGAGAGACAACATTATATGAAAAATGTAACAATTAAGTTCATAAAATTTCAACATAAACATTTAAAACTTTTTAAACATCTAAATATTGTAAATATGTGAAATACATCAACTTTTATACATGGGTGAGTATTTTCCCACTATAGGTGGCCATGAGGTTTTTAAATGCTGCCTTCGAACTAAAAGAATGGATGAACAAAGTCACCAGATCTAAATATTCATAAACACGCTTTCAACATGAAACCAAGAAATGAGACAGACACTTTCACTGCCTCTCCCCACATGCAGCCTCTCAAATCATTGTATGCCCCAGGATACAAAGGTCTTTTTAGGGTTAAATCTAGAACAAACAGAACAAAAGACCCATCTTTAAATCTCTTAATTGAACAAAACTAACCAATAAGACATGAAGGCACATAAAGGCACATACAATGCCTCCACGCATCGTTTATCCTTTTGATCTTTCATTCAAAAATTCACAAAATTCTAATCTATCATTGAAGTAAGACAATAGAAAGTGTAGGGGGGAGGGGTCTCATTATAAAATAAATGTTTTTCTCTAGTTCACGTTGGCCACAATTATTGGCACCCAATTATTGCAACGTCCTTTTCCCAAGATAACAGTTTTCTCCTATAATGCCTGATGAGGTTAGAGAACACCTGACAAGAGATCAGAGACCATTTCTTCATCCAGAATCTCTCCAGATCCTTCAGATTCCCAGCTCCATGTTGGTGCTTCTTCTCTTCAGTTCACCTCACTCATTTTCTACAGGGTTCAGGTCAGAGGACTGGACAGCCATCGCAGAAGCTTCATTTTGTGCTCCGTGACACATTTTTGTGTTGATCTTGATGTTTGTTTTGGATCATTGTCCTGAAGGAAGATCCAACCATGGCCCATTATAAGATTTCTAACAGAGGCAGTCAGGTTTAGATTTTTTATCTGTTGGTATTTGATAGAATCCATGATGATGATGTCCAGGACGTCCATGATCAGAAAAATAGGTTCACAACATTAAAGATCCAGCAGTACTGTGGACGTGGGGTACTTTTTGATCCCTGTTTGTACCAAACCCATCTTGAGTGTTTGCTGCTAAAAAGCTCTTTGTTTAGTTTCATCTGACCATAGAAGCCAGTCCCGTTTGAAATTCCAGTCGTGTCTGATAACTGAATATGCTGGAGTTTGTTTTTGGATGAGCTAGGAGGATCGTTCTTGAAACCCTCCTGAATAACATGTGGTGATGTAGGGGCTTTCTGACCCCAAGACTCAACTAATCTCTGCAATTCTCCAGCTGTGGTCCTTGGAGAGTCTTTGGCCACTCAAACTCTCCTCCTCACCGTGCATT
>JAFVLL020042054.1:5000-12500 GCA_021397915.2 Tor tambroides
AAAATAAAATAAGTGAGTGTGGTGAATGGATAATGTATAATAGTTGTGTGTTCCGCGTTGATATTCAAGTGTTCATGAGATGGATTGCCTGAGGGAAGAAACTGTTTCTGTGTCAGAAGCAGTTCAAAGAGGTAGTGTGCTGGATGTGAGGGGTCCAGAGTGATTTTGCCAGCCCTTTTGCTCACTCTGGATGAGTACAGTTTTTGGAGAGTGGGCAGGGTTGTACCAATGATTCGCTCAGCAGTCCGGACTACCCTCCGTAGTCTTCTGAGATCAGATTTTTTTAGCTGAGCTGAACCAGACAGTTATTGAAGTGCAGAGGACGGATTCAATGATGGCGGAGTAGAACTGTTTCAGCAGCTCCTGTTGCAGATTGAACTTCCTCAGCTTGCGAAGGAAGTACAGCCTCTGCTGGGCCTTTTTGACAATGGAGTCTATGTGAATGTCCCACTTCAGGTCCTGGGGGATGGTGGTGCCCAGGAATCTGAATGACTCCACTGCAGTCACAGTGCTGTTCATGATGGTGAGTGGGGGGAGAATAGGGGGGTTTCTCCTGAAGTCCATGATCATCTCCACAGTTTTGAGTGTGTTGAGCTCCAGGTTAAGACTGCACCAGACAGCCAGCTCCTTAACCTCCTGTCTGTAAGTAGACTCATCACCGTCCTGAATGAGGCCGATCAGTGTGGTGTCATCTGTAAACTTCAGGAGCTTGACAGAGGGGTCTTTAGATGTGCAGTCATTCGTGTAGATGGAGAAGAGCAGTGGGGAGAGAACGCAGCCCTGAGAAGCTCCAGTGCTGATGGTGCGGGTGCTGGATGTGTATTTACTAAGCTTTACTGACTGCTGCCTGTCTGTCAGGAAGCTGTTGGTCCACTGACAGACAGATGTGGGGACGGACAGCTGAGTTAGTTTATTCTGAAGGGTGTCCGGGATGATGGTGTTAAAAGCGGAGCTGAAGTCCACAAACAGGATCCTCGCATAAGTCCCTGTTCTGTCCAGATGCTGCAGGATGAAGTGCAGTCCCATATTGACTGCATCATCCACAGACCTGTTGTCTGTAGGCAAACTGAAGAGTCAATGAAGGACCAGTGATGTCCTTCAGATAAGCCAAAACCAGTCTTTCAAACGATTTCATGGCCACAGACGTTAGAGCCACAGGTCTGTAGTCCATAATGTACTTAAAGTGCTCTATTTTCACGCACTAATTTTGTACTTAATATACTAAAAATGATTCTTTAGTACTTCTTAGATAAACTTAAGATCATCTAAGTGTACTCAACTGTGCTATTTTGGGACACCATGAATATGAACTAAAATGCTCTTTCAACATACTATCTCTGTATTTAGAAAATGTATTTAGTTACCACTTGTAGAACACTTGAACCCATCTTTTGTACACTAGTACACTCAAGTATACTACAAGTAGTTACTAAATACATTTAGAATACAAAGATACATTTAAATACAGAGATAGTATGTTAAAAGTGCATTTTAGTTCATATTCATGGTGTCCCAAAATAGCAGTTGAGTACACTTAGATGATCTTAAGTTTATCTTAAGAAGTACCAAAGAATCATTTTTAGTGTATTAAGTACAAAATTAGTGAGCAAAAATGGAATACTTTAAGTACAATATCAAAGTGTACTTTTTAAACTGGGTGCAGCAGGACAGTAACACACACATACACACACACACACACACAAACACACTGTGTAATATAGTAGCTGATGTCTTTCTCTGATGAGGGACACACACACACGCTCTTACACACATTACTGTCATATCTCTCACCAGACACACTGAATGCGGGGAATCAGATCCTGAGTGTGTGTGTGTGTATGTGTGTGAGATGTTGTGATGTGTTTATTTGCACTGGCCTGCTGCACTGCCTCTTTAAACACGGCCTGCGAGCCTAAACGCCTCCAGATGTGCTGAACGCCAGAGGAGATCTGATGTTTCTCACCAGTGTTCATAAACATCTTCACTGAGACACGCTCACATCAACACTGATCGCTGTTTCCATGGTGACAGCGATCGATCACATTCACAGCATCACAGGAGCTCAAGCTGAACACCAACTATCAACACTCGCACGCGCACACACACACGCACGCGCACACACACACGCACACACACACGCACACACACACACGTCTGCTGCATGAGTGCTGTATTATCATGAAAACGATCGTTCTGTTATTTACTCGTTCCAATCCTGTGTGACTATCTTTCTTCTGATATTTTGACTTTCATTACACGGACACACACAAAAAATATCTCAAAATATCTTCATGTTCCACAGAGGAGAGTCAGTCACACAGGTCTGAAGGACACGAGCGAGACTGAAAGACAGAAGGATGATTTCTGGCTGAAGCCCTAAAAACAGGCTTCATTATCGTTGCGCTAAATATAATTTCTCATTGTGTTTCCATGAGATCCAGCAGCTGTCTGTGTGTTTCTCACGCCACCTGATTCACGACTCGTCCAGTGACATCATGACTCACGCTGGCTGCGGTCGCCGCTAAATGGCCCTGTGCTCTGAGGATTCTGGTAAGGCACCGCGAGATTTACTGCCACAGTCAAATTCGATTGCATTTAATTTAAGCTAAAATGAGTGTAATTAGTGGCGATGAGGAGGAAATGAAAGGCTGGATGGTGAGCTGAGCGTGTTCGGGTGTGACGCGCAGCCCTTCCTGCAGGCCAAACACACGCCACACGCCTGTTCTCCATTAGCCTGATAAGACTTTAATATCCTCATACACACATCATCATCATCATCACCACAGCCTCCTGAGAGCCGTAACTCGCCGCACGTCGACAGCAGGACAGGCTTCCTGTGGGAACTCACCGTGTTTGAACTCGCATTTCAACATCTTAATTGCTCTGGTCATTTATCTCCTGCAGAGTTTATATGTCAAAAACAGCCTGTAAACACACGACATCACAGCCATGTGCTCAGCAGAGAGAGATGGATCATTATCTGACTGAACACTGAGGCAGATGCTGAACTTTGACCTCTGGTGTGAATCATGTTCAGATGAGCAGTGACTCTGTAATGAAGCGCAGTGAGACTCCAGACGTGACCCAAACGCTCAGCGCACAAGAGACTCGGCTCACTACTGATCTGAACAGCTGCTGTTAAACTGATCAGTATGGTGTTACATTTGTGCCAAAAACCGCTGTCTATGTATATTAATATACTGTTATTGCTGTTGTGTCATCCTTCATGTCATTTGTTCAGTTCAGTTTTCTGTTTTTTAAGTTTCTGCTCTCAGCGAAAGTTACACAACATATTTTACTGATATGCAGGTAAACAAACAAACATTTAGATTCTTTAGTGATACGTTTTTAAAACTTCCAGATGCATTTATCTGTCTGTTATAGAACACAAATGAATCTATAGTGATTAGGTCTCATCTTCATACTTTGTCGCAATATTTGGAGGTTTAGAGAGAATTAAGAAAGAAACAGACTACAAAAACAAAACAAGATGACATAAACCAAGTACAGACAGATCAACATATACTAATTAATCTTAACAAGTAAGACGCCAGAAGCGCTTCACTAAACCCCACCCTTCACACGCCTCTCCAGAACAACGTCACGCAACCCCAGCTTTTCTCCAACAACGAGAAGATTTATCACAAAACTAATCAGAAATAACTAGCACGATCACAAAACAAACATGATAAAAGCGGCCATTTGTTTGCATTTTTTGTTGTTTACTTAAAAGATTTCAAATCCAAAAGCATCAATGGTTTACCAGTTTTACAATAATAAGTTTTACATTGATCATAAATTTGTCAAGATTGGAAATTAGTCACACGGACATAAAGTGGTATTTACCATTATTACACAAAAGAAAGAAGGCGCACACACTTATTCAGTCGCATTGGTTTCTGTTTATTTGTCTAGTCACAGTCACATTTAGAAAAAATGATTGTTTCTATAATTTTTCCATCAAAAATACTACCTGAGTAACATTAGCAGAGGGAGCTCCTGAACAAAAACTATGATTATATATTTTATGACATACTAGGAGTGTGCGATATACATCATCTGCGATAATATCATAATTGTTGTTTCAGCGATGTGCGATTTGACGTTATCGAGTATTCTGCAAAAACCAAACAAAACACACCTACGGAGCGCATGCTTACGTTACGTGAAGTCTAGACTAGTGTGTTCTTTCACTGCATGATTCAGTTTATTAAAATACATTTAGAATGATCACAAATTCAAGACATGGGGGCAGAAAATGTATATATTTATATCATTTCATAAAGTTAATCAATTTCACATGAAGAGTGCCGTTTTTTTCTCCAAAAATGACCATGATTACAAATGTGATACTGATTTTTTTACACCAGTTCAATAAACAAGAAGTTAATTAAGAGACTTATGTTTTAGACACTATATAGCCTGTTTTTGCTCTATTTCAACAACAAAAATAATCCCAAACACAGCTACAGCACTGTTTTGCGTCTATGAGCAACATGACAGTGATTCGTTCCTGAATGAATCAACCGTTTAAATGATTTGGTTCAATCACAGTGACTCACTTATTAACAGTGACTCGCTGCCACCTACCTTTTAATTTCACATTTAAAGTATCTATTCAACGTTTTATGATTAATGTCAAAACATTATTAATGCATTTGTAACTGCAGGTTAAATGCATTCATGTCCTGCATTAAACAGTGTGTAAACACATCTAAACACCTCTTCAGACGCAGCTTCTATGTTTCCTCTGCACTGCAAAGATTCATTTTATTGATACTGATTTAATTTGCTTGGTAACAGCCCAGATGTCTTACTATTCTAATTCACTGATTAAATGTAAGAATTTGACTCAAAGGATAATGGACACTTTTAGAAAAAAAATGGCTTTATAAAGGTAAAAATGCCCATAAAATGTAAAAATTAGTGCTGTCAATCAATTAAAAAAAATTAACTAATTAATCGCATGTTTTTTCTGAAATTAATCGCGATTAATCCCACCTAACATTAAACTTTTTAAATATACTCTTATATTGCAATAATTTCACATTTAATCTTCAAAATTAATGTAGAAACAACATAAATACAGTATATTTTTAATATTTGTTTAATGGCATCTTTATTTAAGACCTAAAGGCCAGTATCACTGACACCAATACTACTGATGCCTCTATAAAATTGTTCTTTTTTTGCTAATATTTAACCATTGACTATAGCCACTCAACATTACAGTATAATTGAGAGCTATTAATTTTAATATTTATTAGAATTTAATAAAATAACTTCTAATTTAAGTGAACTTTAAACAATCTTCACATAAACCCATTATAATAAATGTCATATTTAGCTACCTGTGCCCTTCAGCAAGTAGGAAATATACAGAAATTGAATAAAGTTTTCAAACACTAAATTCTAAATTAAATATAGATGAATCCTTAAAGCTAAAAAAGTTACTGATTTCCTCTTTTTTTCTTCTTCTTTTATTCTTGATGAACAGGCATCACAGCAGCAGGGTTAATAGGTTATTTTGGGTGCTGTTTCTTTAAGAGCTGCGGCTACTGAACGTGACGCGGATCTCACGCATAGTATTTTCTCTCAACTCTCTTTCCCTATCCCTTTTCTGACCCACTTCAGGTGTTAAAGTTTCTATTGATGAGCTGACGAGTTGAATCGGGTGTGTTAGATGAGGAGACAGTGCTGGGCTGCTACAGGACCGTTTTGAACACCCTTTCAGAGACCTGTTCTTAAATGTGACTCATATATAACATATAATACATGCACGCACAGTTTTAAGGCAGCTTTAATCGCCTTAATGACTTAACTGACCTCAACATTGCATCCGCATCGTTTCTTTCCCGCTTTGATATGAAATGATACAGGCTGCAGCGCACGCCGGCGCTTTTGTGCGTGCGGTTGAAGAGCGCGCGCCGAGGCCGAGTACAGTACCGTTTCTGCGCTCGTTTGACTCGCGCCTGGCGCTTAAGTGAAACGGAGCGCGCGTCTGAAACGTCTCCTGTTTGATGTGCTCGTAAAGACTTCCTGTGACTAAATAAATGCACTTCTTAGCAAGAAAAAAAGTGACAGAAACAGCAGTTGTGAGTGGGGTGGCCAACCCTAGCCCCGCCCCTGCGTTAACGGCGTTAAATATTTTTAACGCGTTAAAATGAAAAAAAAAAAATCGCCTGCGTTAACGCGCTAATTTTGACAGCACTAGTAAAAATCAGTTTAAACCTATTGTAAAAGATTCATTTCTATCAGTGTGAACTGAGCACCGCACAGAATATGAAGAATATCAGAAACTTTAGGAGTCGGCTGTCCACGGCAGTCCTTAAGATACCAGCACAATAACACACTCAGCAAAGTATCATCTAATTATTGTTATCGATAAAATCCCAGAAAATATTGAGATATTATTTTTTTTCATACATGGAGCTAAATATGAACATCAGACAGTCAGGTATAAAGAGACGAGACTTACTGACAGATAAAATACGTTACTAAATAAATGAATGATTGTGATTTGTCTGATTCTTCAAGCGGTCGTATATAACGTTACCATGTTTACTGTGGTAATGGCTAGCGTAGTCTTTTGTATCGCTTATAAATATTCCTGCCTTGTATGGTGATCATAATCCACATCGGATTGAAAGTCTTTAATGCTGGTGAAATGATCTGTGGTGCAGACGCTCTCCAGACGCAGAGAAACGCCGCCTCAGCTCATAACCACACCTCAAGCCCGAGCTGGCCCGCGGTTTTCGGCGGGTCAATAATCCCTGGCCGTTGGCCCGAGGAAGCACAGACGAAGCACGATCAAGCCCTGGAAGTGACAGTGGAAACACGACTGGCCCTGGCACGCACGCTTCTGACCCGACAGCGGAAACACAGCTAGTGACTGCAGACATAGACTAATGTATGTAATAGAAAGGGTTAAACTTATTTTGACACAGATCAGAAATTACCTGAATTATTATCAACAATTCTTATCAAATGATTATATTTACTTTCATTATATCATGTGAGAGACAGTGCCGATGGGTTGTGTTTGCCATTAAAGCACGCAAATAATTAACCTGAGCTAACCAGTGACCAACCCACCCAAGTCAACTTCCACCCAGCTGAGAAATACTTCAGCAGACGCTCTATGCGCTTTCCTCTTGAATGAATATTAGGGATGCATGGTATTATCGGACTGATATCGGAATCGGCCGATAATGGCTTTAAATGTAAATATCGGCATCAGCCCGTTATGAAAAATTATGCCGATATGTTGTACCGATAAGAGGAATACATTAACTCTCATGTGCTCCGGGTGTGCTAGTGATTAGATCAGGTCAGCAGTGTGGCTCATTCTTGAAGCAAAGTTTGTCTGAATGATGATTAGATTCACTGTTTTGGATTTCTGTATTTAATCTGTGAAAGCAGTACAGAATGTGTTCGGTGTGTGATAGAGTCAACAGTAACAGCCTCCCCCGGGTCCTAACGCCCGATCGGTAAAGAGTT
>JAFVLL020042055.1:0-10511 GCA_021397915.2 Tor tambroides
TAAGTGTCATCTGAAATTTTCTTCTGAAATGAGCATTTTTTTCAGGCTCCTAAAGGGCATATACATTGACATTAGAGTAAAATTACTGAACCTAAAAGATGAAAATTTCAGATGGCACTTAGAGGCTTTTGCATCTGAACTCTTCATATAACACACACACACACATATATATATATATATATATATATATATATGCTTGATTATAAGTTTAGAATTGATTGTGCATAGAAAAGACGTGGTTGGAACCTTATCAGTCATCTTTTTCTTCTACTTTTTTAAAAAAGTATTTTACTTATATATCCAGCTTTGAGGTTTATGTTTGTCTTTGAAATGTAGTATGTGTGAGTGTCTGAGCGTGTAAGTGTGAATGTCTGTGAGCCCAAATGTTTGTGAGGTTGATTATGACCCTGGGTTGACTGGGGTTATTATGTGCGTAGGTGACAGTGGGATAGATCCCTGTTCTCAGAAACAGGATTGGTTTGTGGCGTTTGAGGTTTATTATTAGCTTGTGTGGTTGCTGTGTTTACCTCGGCCAAAGCACAGGGAAGCCCCCCAAAGCATGACAGGGCTCACTGCCAGCAACCTGTTCCAAAATGCCACAGAGACAACAGGAATATTTGGAGCTTCAGCCGGTGTCATCCAGCCTGAATCCGTCTCCACCCCACAGCAGAGCCACTGGCTTTGTCAGGTTCAGGTATGAAGTTTGAGTTATGGTCAGGCTTGGGCTTAAAGATTTGAGACTCCCATTCAGGAGATTTAAATGGGAATAATTCAGTTTTACGGTCTTCAAATCATTGTTTGTTTATCCAGCTATGCAATGCCACTCCCATTCCTTCTCAAGACCAAGATGAGTGACTTGAGTGCATTAAGAGAGTATCCCTCAAGTTCTGTGAGTTCTCTCTGGAACCAGGCCACTTTCCCAGAGTGCCACTTAAAAACTGACAGCAGTGCTTGCTTATAAATGTGGGAAACTTTTTTGGAAAGGGTATGTGGATGAACGAATTCTATAAACCAGAATTACGAGGTAGAAGATCAGAAACAGAGCTGTAGGAGATGATTTTTCTTCTCTAGACTGTCTTATATGGCTTGACTCCTGAATGTCTGTGCATGAAGTCCACCTTCAGAATCACACAGAAATCTGTGCACAGCCCTGAATCTCCAATCATTCATGCAGTTATCTACATCCAGTGACCCTTGCGTGTTTGTTTATTCAGTATTTTTGATAATGGATTATGCATATGTAAGACAGATTTGGCACATAGATTGAGAGCAAAAAGTTTACTTGTTGATAAACCAACAAATTAGCTTCTATAATGTAGCTCCTATATTGAATTATGTAGCTCTTTTAGTCAAGCTTTGTGGTGTTGATAGCAATAGATATGAAGACATATTGTTCATATTGTTCACATCAGAAATAAATGACGTATTGCACTGGAGGATTTACAGAATGGGCGCTTTGTGCAATAATGAGGGTATTTCTTGAACGCGTCTGTCTGATACAACTGTGTTGCTCAAACTTATCTTTGTAGTTGGATCAGAGCCTTGCAAATGAATACAAATGGGTTTCTATCTCATATATGACCATCCAAGTTTCTTGTGCAAAGTGTTTGTTGGCAGATGCGTTTATAATGAGGTCATGTAGAGTTTTGCATTTCATCTACAATCAACATGTCCTTCCCTGGAGAAACTCTGAGGAATTCCTTACCAGTGAGACACATTAGCCTATGTCCTTTCCTCTGAAAAATGCTCTCTCTCTTTTTTTTCTTCCGTGCTAGCCTTGAGCTTGGCTCCCATGTTCAAGTAATGATCTTGGCCTTTAAAAAAAAACAGGTCAGAGTGGCACAGACAAAACGATTTTTACAACATTATTAAAAGCCGGATCTGTGAGGATTCTCATGATACTCTTTACCCTTTTTTCCAGTAGTCTGGCATTCAGCCTGCAGAGTTTTTGGCTTGCAGCCACAAATTAACGTTATATATGATCCCTCTCCCTTGTTATTTGTCGGATTAAAATAGAGCTATGCAGTGAAATATGTTTGGTGCAGTATAACAGTTAAGATTTCAATAAAGGTCAGCGGTTCAGCTTGATCCAGAAACTACAGTCAGTTAAAGGGGCAGTTCACCCAGAAATGAAAATTCTGTGATCATTTAAGTTGTTCCAAACCGGTATGAGTTTCTTTCTTCTGTTGAACCAATGTTCTTCAAAATATCTTCTTTTGTGTTTAACAGAAGAAAGAAATTCATACTAACTTGGAACAACATGAGGGTGGGTGATGACAAAATTTTCAGTTTTGGGTGAACTGTTCCTTTAAATAATTCTGAATCCCTCACTGCACACTAGGGGATTGAATTTAAAGGAATAGTTCAGTACAAGTTAAACAGACAGTTCACTCAATAATGTAAATTCTGTCATCATTTACTCGCACTCATCTCGTTCCAAACTTGATTTTTTTTTATTTTTTATTTTTTAGATGGCATGTCACAACATTGAACACATTGGCTTTCACTGCATGGACAAAAAGCACAGAGATATTTTTCAAAATAGTCATACATGTTTGGAATGACATGAGGGTGAGTAAATGATGACAGAATTAGCATTTTTGAGTGAACTGTCTCTTTAAATTGTATTGAACCTGGAACATTCTTTTAACCAGATTGCTACAAGTGCTCCATAAGTCATTTTTGAGCTTCCTAAATAACTAGACATGCAATAAAAACATATCTCCTTATGGAAACCTTGTGCATTTAGGTCATGACCTAAATATTTTGATTTCCTAAAAAAGTCTTTGGCCAGAGGGTTATAAAGTCAGTGAAGGTAGAGCTGCAGCAGCTTTTGGAAAGAAGCTGTCAGGGCTGACTCGCAGCAGGAGTTTAGACGAGGCTCGAACTAGAGATGTCCAAAAGAAATATACAGACATGGATAGTTTGCTGTACTTTTTATACAGTCTGTGTCTGTTTTCTGAGCAGACTGAACTGAACTGCTGACGCAGCTCCTAATATGCCAGTTTCTTCTAGACTTATTTTTTTAATGAGATGTCCTTGTTCACAGAGGCAGCAACTGCTGTCCACCTGCCTCCAGCAGTTGGGCTCTGATTACTGTATTAGATATGTCTCAGTCAAATCATGATGCTCCTTTGGAAATTATAATCTGAGTTTTGTTATAATTTAGAGAAGTTTTCAGATAATTAAATATATATAATTTAAAAGATGTTTCCAGATGTGTACCTCTTAAGGGATAAAATCCAGTTTTCCACTGCACATTAATTGAGGGGTCTGGCGTCTTATTCCTCCCCACAGCATTGCATAATGTTTTTTTTATTTTATTTTATTTTTTACAGGCAACAGAGGGGCTGTTAATAAATGAGAAGTTTTCCCCAACTCCAAATGCTCAGCATGTTCCACAGTTATTAGCTTGTCTTTGTGTATTAGGAAAGAGATTGGTACAAACACAGAGTCTCTCAAATCTGTTTTGAGAACTCTGGACTCAAGTGCTCTTCTTCTCTACTTCTCTGGGACCCTAATGAGACATAATGACCCACTAAATTAAACACAACCTCTCAAACATGTATTGAGATAATCAGATTTGTGAACTGTGTGTGTGTGTCATTCAGTATTTCCAGCCACAGTTGAGCATAAAGACAAGTTTAGCTCACAGTACTGCCATTGTGTAGTTTGTTTTACCTTTCAGATGATATTTTATATTTTGACCCCTTTGAATTAAGCATCTTCTTAACTGTTTTTTCTGACTCAATGAGACAGTGCCGTTTCTCTTCAGCGGCGATGTTTTAATGGTTCTGACGTATATGTCCATGTGCAAAAGACTATAAATTCATATAATTAATTGGAAAAATATACAAAATGCCATACTTTTCCATTAAACATGTTATAAAAACTAGGCTGTTACAGTTTTTTCTCCCCCTCTTGCTTCAAACCTGATCTGTCTGTTGTTGGCACCATCACTATAGTTAGGTTTGGCAAACATTAAGTGTTTGCAATTGGGACATTGTGAGTGGAAAATCTGACTGCTTTTGTCCTCCTTAAATGATGCCATTGTGATTTTTATTAAATTTGATTTTGACTCGTGGCAAACACTGGCGAAAGTCACAACTGGTCCAGCCAGCTGGAAAACAATACTAGAAGCAGAGCTCCTCAAAAACACATAAAAAGATATGCGTCACCTAATAAATGATAGGCGTTCAGAGACACACATCTAATGTACCATGGGGAGATTTTAGCATTTAGATATTTAGTTATTACTGTTGTTTTTATAATATAATATAATTATAATATAATATAAATATAATGTATAATATAATATAATGAAAAACATCAAACACATTTATAATAATAAAATGTTTTTGATATTTATTTATTAGAAAATCTAAATTAATACAGTATAAAAATATAATATACAGTTAATACAAAATATAATAAACGAATAAACTATTAAATATTAATTTATTCTAAAACAATAAATATCAAATACTTTTATTATTATTTTAAAATATCAAAAACATCATAATACATTTATTTTATATTTATTTATTTTGTTATTTATTTATTATAGTTGTACATTAACATTTGTTATAAAATTTGATCAATTTTAAGCTTTTTTCAAAGCAATCTCAAACATTGATGACTTTGTGTCAGTTCCTTGACAGCACTTGTTTGCGCTAACGACCTCTCAAATGACATCACTTCCCATCACTTCTTTCAGATGTGAGTGCTTCAGATTGTTTGTACAGTGGTAAAGGTCAAGGTCTGACCTGACGTCCACAGGCTGTCAGGTGCCTCCTTACTGAATAAAGCGAGCTGCCCTCGCTTGCCAAAAGATAGTGGATTTTGTGGATGAAGCCTGTTGGACAGGGATGAGAGAGAGCGCTGAGAATAGATCCGTGGCCCCAGTGCGCTGCGAGTGGTCTGGAATCCCAGCCTGCCCCTGTGGATTGGGCCAGGGAGATTCTGTACATGACTGGAGGATCACCCACACAGCTGCCAGAACCGCACATACACACACACACACACACACACACACACACACACACACACACACACACACACACACACACACACACACACACACACACACACACACACACACACACACACACACACACACACACACACACACACACACACTAGTACACTTCGCCACCTACTTAGAGCCCTGAGGAGCACACCTAACACACATGTGTAGACACACACATTGAGAGCATATGTGGCATCTCACCCGTTCACATGTGATCTCATATACATCTGTCTGAATGACTAAATGTTATTTAGGTAGGACCTTCATTCAGACCCTTGCTTCATTTTAAACATGTATACAAGAGGTTAATCATGTCTTTATTTAATACATTATCTAAAACCTTTTCCATGTACTTCGCTCTGACCTTCCTGTCACCGGCCCCGTTCTATTTCTGTTTATCCAATGTGTAACACTGGACAGGCGTTTGGACGAGAGCACAGTAGTACCTCTGAGATCAAAGCAGTTTGTGGTATGACGCTAACATGGAGTAATTTATAGATTCGGTCTGTGTCAGTTGCGCCGTTCCGCTCTGCTAAAATCACGCACTTACTCTCGTACTCTCAGAGGGCAACAATGTCAGCACGTCCTCGTAACCTCAGATTTATGGTTAAAGTCAACTAGCGTCTCCTCATTCCCTGGCCCGACCTTCGCACTATTGTTGTGTGATGTATGTGATTATGTTTTGTCATTTAAA
Source organism: Tor tambroides (assembly GCA_021397915.2). Classification (NCBI taxonomy): domain Eukaryota; kingdom Metazoa; phylum Chordata; class Actinopteri; order Cypriniformes; family Cyprinidae; genus Tor; species Tor tambroides. Next base: position 5,724 of record JAFVLL020042055.1, read on the forward strand.
GCTATCTGAACATGGACGGAAACACTAAATATTTGGTGTAAATGCACGGTCTTTGGGGAAATTAGTGGCTGAATGTGATAGAGACGGGGAACAGACACTTGGTACACTGGAGCACGGCGTGCTCAGACAGCTGAAGCCGTCTCTCATCTCTGCACCTGCTCTGTTCTCCCTTGTGTCCTCCCTCAGAGAGAAAGAAAAAGAGAGAGATAGAAACCACCAGCACCTGCTGTGAGAAAAATATGACAGATAAAGAAGCCTGGGTTGAAAAAATAAAATGTCATTTAAAATGTCTTTATATATATATATATATATATATATATATATATATATATATATATATATATATATATATATTTGCATTTTATGATTTATTTCTTAATGTAAAATATGACAGGTCTGCATTGACTTGAATAAATTATTTAATATATATTCATTATTATACATATATTGTCTATATTTTTAATTTTAATTTAATTAATATATAATAATAATTTATGAAGTAATATTTAATTAAACATTTTGTCCTAGGCTCTGACAAGAAGGGTTGAACTGAAAGGTCTGCAGAAGGATAGACCCTTTTCACAAACTTTGAGGACGTGTTTCAATGGTCATCAGAATCGTAAATCCTGCAAAGTTTTTAATATTTTCATTTTTAAAAAACATTTGACATTCTTCTCTCTTCTGACTGCCATTATCAGTCTCTATCTATATTTTATTCTTTTTGAAAGTCGGGAAAACATTCTTTTAGAGTTCTTCTTTTACAGTTTAAGCTAATGGAAATGCAAAAAAAATATTTGATGTGAGCTCCTGTTCACCGCTATAGAAGTTTACCCAACCATGACGACTTCCACTTCTGCGAAGCCCAGAAATGTGAAAAGACTCCACTGAAAACCTTAAACAACCAAACAATCTAATGGATGGATAATTTCTGAAGAATTAAAGGATCCATACATGAACTACAGCTGGTACTTTTAGAAAAGATTTTGTTGATGTTAACTGCTTTGACCTGATATTTTCTTTCTTTCATTCAGAGTTACTGGAGACAAAAACCATACGGCCGTTCAGTTTCTCCTTCAACACCAGCGACTACAGAATCCTGCATATGGACCAAGACCAAGGCCGGCTCTACCTGGGCAGCTGTGAATATCTGGTCTCTCTAGACATGCAAAATGTCAATAAAGAACCCCTTATTGTAAGACGCTATACAGTTATTTGAATTCTTTTCTTATAATATAAGAAATGTATAAAAACGCTGTGTGAATTTTGAGTTAATTTAAGTGTTCATTTACTGTAATTGAACCCAGACCATTCCAATTTTATGGTAGTTCAGTGGTATTTTTGCTACTTTTTTAGTGACTATAGTGTAGTATTTTAAAGAAGGTTTGTGTGTTTTCAGATTCACTGGCCAGCAACAGCACAAAGAAAAGGGGAGTGTAAATTAACTGGCAAAGGTGGACAGGTACACTTTTACAGTCTATTTTGATTCAATATTGAATCATTTTGGTAAAGAAATAGATTTATTGCTAAAATTCCTCGTTTTTTTTTTTTTCTCATTTGTGTGTGTTCTCAGGGAGAGTGTGCTAACTTTGTGCGTCTGATTGAACCATGGAACAGGACTCACCTGTACTCCTGCGGCACAGGAGCTTATAAACCCATCTGCACCTTCATCAACAGAGGCTGGAGAGCTGAGGTACACACATAATGTTTACAGTACTGCAGTTTTAATCTTGTGAATGAATTCAGAAGGCAATCATTTTTCTATTTAAGCAGCAATAACAAAGAGGGTCAATACAAAAACACTTTTTAGATATTTTTATTTTGTTTGATGCGTTTTTTTAAAGATTGGGAATAATTTGGTTAATATTTGATCTTGACACACATAAAAACTAATTTTATAATTACTAATAAGTTGTGTGTGTGATTGTGTGTAGGAATACCTGTTCCGGCTGGTTCCCGGTTATGTGGACTCTGGAAAAGGAAAGTCTCCTTACGATCCCCGCCAGGAGAACGCAGCAGCTTTGATAAGTGAGGCTCTCTCTTTCTCCTGCTCTCTTGTTTCTCTCGTGTAGTCAAGCTCCAAAAAGCACAAATGAGATTTTGAAGCCATTACTCCAGTCATTACTCAAGTCTCAGTCTTCATATGATCACTAAGAAATCATTCTAATATCTAATTTGCTGCCTAAGAAACAGTATTTTATTATTATCAATGCTGAAAACATTTGTGCTGCTTAATGTTTTTTTGTGGAAACTACGATATTTTTTCAGGATTCTTTGATTAATAGAAAGTACCAAGTCAGCATTTATTTGAAATACACATTTTTTGTAACAATATGTCTTTACTGTCTTTTTTGTCAATTTTATGCATCCTTGCTGAATAAAAGTATAAATTTCTTTCAAAGAAATAATCTTTGTAGAGTAAAACTTGTGCAGTTGTTTAGATCTATAAATTCAAATGTTTCATTTATGAAGTTATTTTTAAAAATACTTAACCGGTGACCTTGATCGACTGGAGTCCTGGAAATTCCTTGGTCAGAAGTGTGGGAACTATTCTGTGAAGCACTTAGTTGTATGAGAGACTTCAAGCAGTATAAATGGGCCAGTAGTATAAATTTAGCCAGTCTTCATCCATCATGATCTCTTTCTCTCCACATTACACTAATTCTACCCTCTTCAGATGGGAACCTGTATGCTGGGGTACATGTGGACTTTATGGGTACAGATCCAGCCATCTTCAGAACCTTGGGCGACCGTCCCGCTGTCAGAACCGAGCAGTATGACTCCCGATGGCTGAATGGTATGATATAAGCGGAGGAGTGAAGTGATTAAAATGAAAAGTCAGACCTGTGACAAATATTATCCTTTTTATCTCTTTACAAATCCCTTTATCTCTCCATTAGAGCCTGTGTTTATAAAAATCCAGAAAATTCCAGACAGTGCAGAGAAGAATGATGATAAGCTTTACTTCTTCTTTCGGGAGAAGAGTTTAGATGCTTCGGGGGGCAGCGCTCCGAGTGTCCTCGCGAGAGTGGGCCGAGTCTGTCTGGTGAGAAAATCCAGATGCTAGACACAAGACTTGACTTCTTAAGCCACACTCTGACTTAATAATCAGCTTTTAAGCATGATGATTTTTGTCGTGCAAATCATTATGTAAATCAAACGAACCCATGGTTTGTTTAAAGTCTAATCTTTTTTTCTGTTTGTGTGCTTTCCCTTTTAGAATGATGATGGAGGTCAGAGGTCATTGGTGAATAAGTGGACAACGTTTCTCAAAGCACGACTGGTCTGTTCTGTGATTGGTGCAGATGGTGTTGAGACTTACTTTGATGAACTGAGTATGGCATATGTTTTTCTCTTCAACATGTTCATAACATGTTCTTAATCAGCTCTCTGTCTGTCTCTGATGCCTGATGTCTGTTTGTTTTGAAGGGGATGTTTTCATCCAGAGGACCCATGATGAACGGAACCCCATTGTGTATGCTGTGTTCTCCACAGCTGGGTGAGAAAACCTCTCATACACAGATCTAAAATCTAAAACTTTTGTGGGTCAGAAAGAAATCGAAACTTTAAACAACGTTATTTCATTGTGAAGCAATAAATATTACTACTAAAGTAAGGCAAAATCAATAAAATGAGCAAGGAAAATATAGACAGTGAAAAAAAGAGTTTTAATGTATCTAACTGATTATTTAGCTTTGAAATCCCTGTGTTGAGTGTAACATCTCTATTCCTTCAGATTAGTGTTTATATTGATTGTCTATTGTTAAATGAGTAATGATGCGAATGCTGTTTCTCTGTTTTCCTCTCTAGCTCTGTGTTTAAAGGCTCTGCCGTGTGTGTGTACTCAATGGCAGACATCAGAAATGTCTTCAATGGACCCTTCTCTCATAAACATGGTCACAACTACCAGTGGACACCTTATACTGGCAAAATCCCTTATCCTCGCCCAGGGACTGTGAGTATGAAATCCAGTTTGGTACCTTATTAATTCTTTGTTGATATCTCATTCTATTTAGCTCTTTCTGCATATTTTTTACTGCTTAGTGTCCTGGAGGAACTTTCACCCCTGATCTCCACACCACTAAAGCCTTCTCTGACGAGGCTGTAAACTTTGTACGCGCCCATCCGCTGATGTATCAACCTATATATCCAATACACAAGCGCCCACTGGTGGTCAGGACTGGAGTTGACTACCGTTTCACCACTATTGCTGTGGACCTGGTGGATGCTGTGGATGGAAGATACGAGGTGCTCTTCCTGGGCACAGGTTTGACATTTCTCATTATATAAATTTCTATTTCGTTACATGCAGGATGATTTCTTCCTGAAGTTACATGAGAAGGTGTAGCATTGCAACATGAACCACCTAATTTGTACAGTTTATGAAATATGGGCCATCTGATAGGTTTACTCATGGTTCACCTTGAACTTTAGATCGTGGAACAGTCCAGAAGGTGATTGTCTTACCAAAAGACATCAGCACAACAGAAGAGCTCATTTTGGAAGAGGTTGAGGTTTTTAAGGTACAAAAGTACAGCTTTTTGCTGAATTTTTGCTATTGGGTATGAATTATCCTAAAATACCATAATGCATGATTTTGAATGTTATGAAATTTCTTCCTCTATTTTTTTTCAGACTCCAGCTGCGGTTAAAACCCTGAAGATTTCTTCTAAAAGGGTAAATGTAGTTGTAGTAAAATCATTATTGTAATATCATTTGATATAAATTAGTTAATTTTGAATTAGATTTTATTTTTATATATTGTATTTTGTAAATTGTTTTTATTTATAT
>JAFVLL020042057.1:0-44855 GCA_021397915.2 Tor tambroides
TGTTATGGTAAAGAAAGAGGCCCCCCTTATATTTTTTACAGATGTTTCTCGTCTGCACAAACCAGCCACGTAGGCACTTTTTACACCGTGGCCTTCAAAACATATTGGAAGATTAACTTGATACCTACATGGTTATATTCGCTTTGATTATACTTGAACATTTCATATTTTGATCAATAAAACTCTTCGTCAACCACACACTTGTTGATTGTAGGAACGATTTCATAGTGACACGAGATCTCACGGAGACTCACGAGAGACAAACGTGACTTGAGAAGGAAAGCAAATGAATAACAATCAACGGTGTCAGCTGGCTCTCCTGGCGTGAGTTCTGTTTCACAGTGAAAAACAAAGTGTAAAAAAGAATATGGGTGATGTTCTCTCCTTTCATGGCATTTTTGTGGCTGCCAAGGTTCAGCTATAGAAGCACGCAACATCCGGTAGGTAACGCTTACTAGCTCTCATTGGCTATCGTAGGTATCATGTCAGAGGCAGCCCGATCAACAGTCGTAATTTCTAGGCCCGGTTTCAAAGACAGGGCTTAGCCTAAACCAGGATTAGGCCATAGTTCAATTAGGACATTCAAGAAATTTTTATAGACATGCCTTAGAAAAAAACAGTACTGGTGTGCATCTTAAGACAAAACAAAGGCACTGATATATTTTAAGGTAAGTCAGTGCAAGTGATTTTTTTCCCTCCCTTTTTTATGTATTTGGTGTATTCTTGAGTATTTGTATTTGTGTGTTAAGTGTTGTACATGTGAAGCACTACAAAGGTCTGAATTAATTGCCCCAAGGGGATTAATAAAGCTCTAAACTAAAAAAAAAAAAGTTTCTTTCAGTCGAAACAGCTCAGATTTACATTTTAGTCTAGGACAAGGCTTAAGCCTTGTCTGTAAAACCGAGGGCTAATGTGTTTAATGTTGTAAGTGTTTAACTTTGTTTAAAACACTAATATAGTGTCACAATATGACATTTTTCAAATTTGCTAGCCGTTGACAAACATTTGCCTTGTTTTCAGTAAATTACTTTTATCTCACATTTGATCTTTTTTTTTTTTTTGGTTAGAGTGTATGGACTTACTTCAAGTGTTCAACAACAAAGTATAAATATCTCCAAGAACACAAGAGTGTGTTCCAAACATTTTCTCCAGAAAGATTTTCAAAAACATTGACTGTGATCAGAAAGCAGTTTTCTGCATTCTAAATCATTTTGAAGACAGAGATGCAATGGACAAAGCCTTTTTAATCAAAGACCTACTGGCTGAAATTCGTGCCACAGTAGTTATTCCACCTTTTCTTGGCCCAAGTGGACAGTTCAGTAACAAGGAACTCACTTGTGCACACACACACACACACACACACACACACACACACACACAACATAGCTCATTTGAGGATTCACATTGAACAGGCCATTTGACAAATTAAGGAATATCACAATTTTGATCATGTGATTCCTGTCATTGGCTGGTTCTGTAAATCAACTCTGGACTGTGCATGGTATACTCATTTCATGTTCCATTGTTTTGAGTGAACATTTATGTTTAAAATACAGGCTTTTGAAAAGAATGTTTGGCACCATTAAAATATTTTAGTACCATGACAAGCACCTATTTTAGTATTCTTCTCAAGTGTACTTGAGGAATACACATTTCAATTGAACGTGCACCCTTTAATTAGATATTTTGTAAAGTTTTCACAAGGCAGACATGTCTCTATGAACATTTTTCAGTACTTTCTGTATTTAAGAATACAGCCATTTTAATATTAACATTTTCAGAACTGTCAATTAAAACTTGAGTGTATTAAAATAAAAGTTTATAATTCATGTTCAAAACCTGTGACTTGTGTTGAACACAAAGGCACATCTAAGCTGATTTGTCATACATTGAAAGATAACTGTCAAAATTCACTTTTGTTGTAAGATAAACAAACTTAGATGTTTACTTGAGTTTCACAGAACAGTCATACAAGGACATGAGAGAATATTAAAATGGTAAATATTTAAAACAATATTTCTGCATTGCATTTGACGGTTTTAATTCTTTGATCATATTTATAAGGGTTTGTTGCATAAAGCTGGTCAGTAAAAGCAGTAACCAGTTATGTACATTAAAAATCTTATGTTTCACAGAAGTTTCAATGACATAATGGTTAATATTTAACAGAATACAACAATGTAGTTAACATTTAAGCATATTCCCGCATTACAATCCATTGCACAAGTTATTTTTGGTTTTGATTCCATTTACACTCTTGTTGCACAAAGCAGGTAAGAAACAATTGAAAAAAGGGGGGAAAACTTAAACCCATCTGCACTTCATCTCCTCCCATTCATCTCTGTTGAAATAGATGCATTCAATGTGGGAATCCTTTTTTTTTTTGTAAAAGGTGGAAAAAAAATAAAAATAAAAAAAATAATCACACCACGCAAACCTGTAACTCTGGTATAAGGTCGACTACTTTCCTGTCAGGAGAGGCTCCTAGGTACAGGGCATGATGATTACTTATTAAGCCATAAAGGAACACTTCGTTTCCAGTGAGTTTTTCATATTCTGCAGAAGCAACCAGTTCAGGTTGTATGCCTCTCTTCATTGCTTCATTTGTTTGAACTGCTTGTTTTGCAGTGATGTTAGCAGCTAATGTTTCTCTGTTGGAACGCAGGTGGAAGAGTACAAATTTAGAGGTATTCAGAGGGGGTGGAAGGACAGTGTTTCCAGTTAAAGACAGACTCTGAAAGATGCAGGATCTGCATGTTGTTTTCATGCTTATCAAAAGAATCCTATGTCATTATTCAGTACCACATTGTTGTAGTAATGGCCAGATTGACAAGAAACAGTGTCAACAGAACTAGATATTTCCTCACAATAGTAACAATGTTCCTCGATAAAATTGAGACCATCAGAAAGAATTGGAATTTTGCAACCGTCCACCACTGCAGGATTTTGTCTCATAGTATCTCCTATATGAACAACAACAAAACAAAACCACAAAGGAAATGCAACAGCTTACAAACATGGGGAAGACAAAAGAAAAGAATTCAAGCAAAAGAACTAATTCAAACTAATGTCTTAAAAACACAGGCTAATGAGAACTAAACTAGAAACAGGTGCAAAACATAATTAGAAAACATGGCAACAAACTAGTGACATATGGTGCAATCCAAACAGGATATAATCGCCCTCCGAAGGGCACTTCGGAGTGAAAACAATCATGGCCGCCATTCTGAAGGGTTGTTCCAAACCAAAATGCTCAAAACTGGCCACTTCAAATGGCCCTTCAGAATGAAGGATTTAGAAGAGTACAACTGATGGACACTTCAGTCCCCATGATTCTTCACACAGATTCTTTTCATGATGACAGCGCCTCCGTGTGGACACGGGATGATGACGCAGAAGAGCACTTCAAGAAACAGTTATTTGGTCCCCTTCACCCTTCAATCAAGATTAATCATTAAAAAGCTAATTAAATGTCACTGTTTCAGTCAGTGATTTCAACCCTTTTTTGCTATTTCAGTCACCAAAATTTTAGTGTATAACTATTGTTTTCTGGTGACATTTTTATACTGCAGAGCTATTTAAAAACATAGGTATAGGTAGATGGCACATTCAACCTCTCCAGGCACGTCCACCATCTTGGAACGGTTAATGTGTCGTTATGAGTTTCAAGATGCAACAACATTACGCTGCATCTGGTTGTAAAAAGCGCCTAAATTTTAATTCCTGAAGGAACTGGATAAACTTTCACAGGTAAGAATGTGCTAGTTTGTGTTTTTAATATGTATGTATTAACTCATGCCTTGTTAGCTAACAGCTTTGTCTGTGTTAAATTGTGTTAGTTTAGCAAAAGCATCTTCTGAAGTCTATAAAAGATATAGATAATCATACATGAGTATAACTACTACTTGCTCTCGGGTGTTCATGGACTGGCTTTGACATCCCAAAATGGCGGATGGCTTACGTATAGCGGCCCATAGAAACAGCTACTAATAGGAAATCTAGCTATACATATCTCTGTTTAAAACTATTTCCAAACAAAGACGACAAATAGGGTCTCATATATACATGACTTTTCTAGGTGTATTTGTGTGATGCCAAAATGATTACACATTATTACGCCTTCTTCCAGAGTGAATGTGCAGGTGATTTTTAAAACTGTTCCTCTTTCAAAACTCGTCATACTGAAGATCATGTCAGTGACTTTCCAGAATGAGTTTGCAAATGATCTTTCAGGTTTCTCTGATATGTGAAACTCATGTCACACTCAAGACATGTGAAACGTCTCTTTCCAGTGTGAAGCCTCATGTGAATGTTAAGGTTTCCTTTAAGTGTGAAACTCTTTCCACATTGAAGGCAGGTGAAAGGCTTTTCTCCACTGTGAACTCTCATGTGAGTCCGAAGGTTTCCTTTAAATCTGAAACTCTTTCCACACCGAGGGCAGGTGAAAGCCTTCTCTCCAGTATGAATTCTCATGTGAATCTTTAGGTTTGTCTTGTTTGAGCAAGTCTTTCCACAGTGATTGCACATGAAAGGCTTCTCTCCAGTGTGAGATTTTACATGATTTTTAAGGTGATTACCGTCTGGAAAACTCAGCCCACACTGATGACATATAAAACCGAGAGAGAGAGCTCTTGTGTGAATCATCATGTGCTTTTTAATGGTTCCTTTATGTCTGAAATTCTTTCCACACTGATCACATGTATATGGCTTCTCACCAGTGTGACTGTTCATGTGATACCTAAGGTTTGGTTTTGTTGTGAAGCTCCTTCCACACAGTTTGCAGATGTACGGCTTCTCTCCGGTGTGAGTTCTCATGTGCCTGTTAATGCTTCCTTGTTGACTGAAACGGTTTCCACACAGAGGGCATGTGTAAGGCTTCTCACCTGTGTGGACATTCATGTGGCTTTTGAGGGTCGCTTTTTTAGTGAAACATTTTCCACACTGTTGGCAGGTGAAAGGCTTCTCTCCAGTGTGAATCCTCATGTGGGCTTTAAGGTTTCCACGTTCATTGAAAAGCTTTCCACACTGTTGGCATGTATAAGGCTTCTCTCCAGTGTGAATCCTCATGTGGACTTTAAGGTTTGCTTGTTGATCGAAACTCTTTCCACATTGTTGACATGTATAAGGCTTCTCTCCTGTGTGAATCCTCATGTGGACTTTAAAGTTTCCATGTTGATTGAAAATCTTTCCACAGTGTTGGCAAGTGAATTGACCTCGGGTTCCAGTCTTTTGAGCTCTTGAGGAAGTCTTTTCTGTCTGAGAGCAACTAATTAATTCATGCTCTTTCTTATACTGATCTTCATCTTGGACCTCACTCTCCTTTTTCAGCACCATCAGGTCTAGTATAATACGAGACAAAAACAAGTTAACCCCTGTTTAAAAAAAAAAACAGTAGAACAGAATGCAAAAATGGCCCAAATCTGCCATTTATCCTAGAGAGTCACAGTCTTGCAGAGTTTAGCTTCAACCTGCTCCAACACACCTACTAATTTAACCTTGAAGACACTGATTCAGTCAGAACTGGAGCTAAACTCTACAGGACTGTGGCCCTCCAGGAACTTTGTTTGACATACCCAGTCTAAAACATTAGAAAAATATTGTCTTTTCAATTATGATCATTTTTGTCTAGAAACTGTAATTGTTAACAGTATCAGTCAGGGTTTAAACCCCATTGTAACATGTAAAGTTATCCCTTTCTTCTAGAGCTACTGGATCTTCAACAACATAGACCACAAAATTCTCTTGGATGAAGTAAAACACTGGGCAGAATGGGTGCATTTAAAAGAAAAGCTCTGACTGATGAAATTCAAGCACTTAAAGTGAACCCTAGGGCTGGGCAGTATGATGGTATATATTGTTACCGTAAAATAAAATGTGAACCGTAACGGATTTTTTATTCTGTATATATACTAGTGTTGTCAAAAGTACCGACTTCGGTACCGGCCAGTACTGCAATTTTTAAAAACGTCCATATCCCGCTAACTTTTGAGCGCTGATGAGCGGATTCTTAAACAGTGCTGATTGGCCAGTGTTCACACGCTCAACAGATATGACTGTGATTGGCTACAGTGATCGTCGCTTCACGGTCTTCACCGAGCGCTCACACACAAGCACACAGGAGCATTTGAAAGCTCCTGACATTCAAATGCTCCCGTGTGCTTGTGTGTGAGATCTCGGTGAAGAGCGTGAAGCAATGATCACTGTAGCCAATCACAGTCATATCCGTTGAGTGCATGAAAACTATGGCCAATCAGTGCTGTTTCAACAACGCTCGAATGTTAGCGGGAAATGGATGGTACCGAAGTCGGTACTTTTGACAACACTAGTATATACCGCGAAATGTAAATCAGTGGGCATGGAGAATTTATTATAAATACAATATTTCACTATAAATTTAGATATTATAAACTGATTAAAGTAAAACAGTAACATCAGATTTAAAAATAATTTAGAAACATCTTAAAGTTTAATCACACCTACAAGTTGCATTTAATATCAGTTGGCTGGGGGCAGTTAATCAAAAATTAGTGATGATGAGTGTGTTTTTACTAAAATAATTTGTCAAATGAAAGAAAAATAAAAATCAAACAAGGTGAAGTCCTTTTCATTTCTAAAGTATTTGAGCATTTATTATAAAAAGCCCTTTTTGTTTATTTTAGGACTACATATATAAATTACTATATCGTGAAATATATCGTTACTATGTAATTACCGTGAAATAAAATGAGTCATACCGTGAAACAGAATTTTGGTCATACCACCAGCCCTAGTGAACCCTGTATTACAGACCAATCCCAAATCTACTATTCAAGTCTAAAGAGGGACAGGAAGGCCAAAAGAACTTGAGCTAGGCCTCAAATTCAGGTCACCTGAGCCACAGCTGCACCACATGTGAGAGCTCTGCCAACTAAACTATTGCTCCAATGTACAGTGCCATAAATGTATTTACACCCCAAAATTACAAATGCATAACTAATGTTACAAGATTACCATTTTAAATAATTGTTTGAACATACAAGTGTGAAATGCTAGGAAAAATGCAATGATACTTTGCAACATCGCTGTGTGTTGCTTGGAGACTAGGGATGGTAAGATTCACCGATTCGCATTGGTGCATCGGCATGAGTTAATGATGTGATGCATCAATTTAAAAAGGTGTGCATCAGATACAAGTTGGCATTTGTATCGCGATGCATCGTTTCTAACATATTTGCATTGCTAAAAAAAAAAATATTTCTATATAATTATTAGATGTTATACTTTTATTATTTAGAAAGTGACCAATACATTGACTAATATTTTTTCATGGGGATGGATTTCTCCTCTCTAAACCATTTCTCAAGTGCATTCTCTCATCATTTTTTTCTACTGCAGTATGCATCTATAACTTTGTGTGTGCTGTTGTGCTCGTTTGTTTTGATTTCTGCGTGAGTCTCATCTGGCACTACAGCAATACACTGTCAGTTGCCATTTACACAATACAATAAAATCAAAATCATTCTCCAGCGAAAATTTCGAGCCCTGTGGTGGTTCCTCCATGGTTTAATTCAGCTCTACACGAATTAAAAATTGCGAACTTTGTGTCTTCTTCATTCACAGTGAAGAACTTCCACGCTGATGACATGTCTACATGCAGATGTGAGGGTAGCTGTAATGTAAAAATGGACCGGCTCAGAATTGGCAAGACGTGTAGCAACTCATAATGTAATAACTGCACATAATGTAATAAATATTACATTATTATTGTAATAAAATGTTCATAATGTAATAATTTTCTCAATGTAATAAAATCTTGAGCTCATAATGCAATTTTTCAATGTAAATTTTTTTTCAATGTATTACATTATGATCACAGTGGCAACTTATAATATAATCACAGTTCATAAGGTAATACCAGCACATAATTTAAAACAATGTTTGCAATATTATAATTATCTTTCAATATAATAAATTTGACCACAAAATGAAATAGTTTTATGTAAAATAATCTATTACAGTAAAAGAAAATAAGGCTTATTAGGCTACATTCTGAATTTTTGTTTTTATAAAAACTTACTAATTTTGTGATTATGACATGCTTCATCATTTTTAGGTGCTTTGACCCAGAAACACATTTTATGCACCAAATTATTATAATTTCTTTTTTTGAGAGAGATATAGTCATTTAAATGGTTGTTATAAAAACTTGCTTATATTCTACACAAATGTATAATGTATTTATAATTTTGCCAATATGATTCTCTATAGAGATGCTTTTATCTTCCTGATGTAAATGTCAGGTAGCTGACACGTTCTTGACAGGCTGTTATACTGAACATTTCCCTGGTTGAAACAGCTTATAGGCACAGATATGATGCATGATTGTAAGTTGCACTTTATTTTTTAACATATCCTCTAATGTACATTCATGTTATAACTTGTATTAAATTGAAGAAATGTTCATTTAAGTCGTGCTCCGTGCTTGAGACAGATAACGCAATCTATCCCAGACTACATTAGACTTTGGAAACTATTTGTTTTTTCCAAATTTGTTCATAAAAATGCCTTCAATTCAAGGACATAGAATTTTGTAGGGGCACAACTGAATTGTTCCAAGCAATAATTTTGATCCAATAATAAAATATATTTATATGTAACCACTGTCGTTATCATCATACCACGGACATTACCTCAGAAGTTAAAGTAAATATGTCAGCAAACTGCACTCTTTCAAGGACGTGCATTAATGCATGGCCAAAGTAAGAACATAATCTAAGTGTTCAAAAAATGCAAAGTAAGATTGCCAACTGTTTCCGTATTTAAGTAACATTCCATATTAAATATATACGGAAAGCATTGTGTCACGGCCAGTTTAAGGAGCTAAACACTCTCACAAAAAAAGAAAAAAAAAAAAGAAAAGTGCACCACCATTAGTTGAAACTGTAATAATATCATATTTGTTATTATATAACATATATAACATTTGCACTCTTCTGTGCATATTTGCATTTACACTCTGGAGAGCATCAGATGTTTCTATTTACCACGTTTGCAGCATCACAAACACGTCCGTTGAACCGATGAACAGACATGAGTGACAGGCTCAGTGCATTTGAAATTATAAAGGGAGCACTCTTTGCACGCATTCTAAGCTATCTGTAATGCATTCAGATTTTTTAATAAAAGGGTTTTTTTCATGTTGCTAAGAGGAACAATGTCCCCTCACTAAAGTTTAGCTATAGTTTAGTCATTCTATATAAATGATAAAATGAATCTCAGACGTGAACATATTTGCTTTGCCTAATCCATTCAATTACATATTTATATTTTTTCCTTTTAGAATTATTTGTTTGTGTATAGACACACACACACACACACACACACAATTAATTCTAAAAGAAAATATATATTTCCTTTAATAATATTATATTAAAACGGTTTTAAAAAGATATTTTTTCCCTTTTCTATATTAATACTGTGATTTATTTTTTACAACATAGGCTATACTTTGTACACAGTGTTGTTATTGTACACTGTTAGTCATGTATAATTTTTTGTTGTCAAATTAAAAATATATATTTTATATTCTCTTTTAACTAAACCCTAAGTGTCTTTATTTTATGTAGCCTATGTATAAGAAGTAATGTACCATAATAATAATAATTGCATGAACATTTAAATCTGATGCATTTCGTAGGTAGTTTAAACCAATGTTTTTATGTTTAAAAAGCCTATTACAATTAGGACAATATGACAATATTTTTGGTGAGTTTATAATGTAATAAATTTCTCACAATGTAATAATTGTTATTACATTATGAGCTCAAGATTTTATTATGTTTTGAGAAAATTATTACATTATTAACATTTTATTACAATAATAATGTAATACTTATTACATTATGTGCAGTTATTACATTATGAGTTGCTACAACGTAAGACTGACCGGCCGGTCACCAGTCCAAGGCCGATTATGTGAAAAATCAGACGATGCCGGTCGATCAGTGCATCTCTAATTAAAATGTATTCGTTATTGTGACCATTAAGCCTAAAGTAACAAACAGCTCTCACTCACAGCATCATATACAAGCTAGTCTCAGTCTCTCTGTAAAAATCCACCTGCTACTAAAGATGAATTGAGATTGTTCCTCTGATTTACGTTTTAGGTTCTAATGTGAAGAGTATCCCACATGTGTGCTGCCACATGGAGTTTAGAAGAAACACTCATCCTAGATCTACTTCTGATGCTACATTTACAACTGAGGATTACAGAAGATGTGAAAGTCACAACAGATGATTTCTTTAGTGTGCAGTTTGTTTGATTTGAAATTTGTGTTGCTCACAAACATTAACTGTTTGATTTAAACCTTTGATTATGTCCAAGTTCATTATAAAGTTACTGGCTGTTTTATATACTCAAAGTTATTCTAGAACATATAGTAACTCTAGCAAGATGTGTCAGTGAGAGAAATGTTTTTATTTTAGCTGGCAAATGTTTTATAAATCAGCTGGTGCTTCTGACATCTGATTTAATTATTGCTTGATTCAGTGTTTACTTTACTGTTATATATATTTATTTATTTATTTGTTTGTTTGTAAATTAGAGTAAGTGATTTGACCCTCTGAATTCTGAGCTTGTGAATAATTTTAATTATTTTCTGCATCACCCAAAAAAAGTGAAAAATATAACAGCATGCACTGAATTTCTTTACCAAACAAACAAGCGATAGACAGATAGATAGATAGATAGATAATCTCAGCTGCACTTGATAGATTTGCGAATGAAAACCAACCTGTTTTTTCCTCGGTACTTTCTTGTTTCAGACTGAATACTTCTTCAATCCTCATGTCTTCACTCTCCTCTTTAATAAACGCCATCTTTATAATAGTGAGTCACGGGATCTCAGTTGCTTCATCAGGAGATTTTCTCTGTTTTTGGACAATCTGTCATGTTTAAGATCAGAATAATTAACAAAAATAAATGCAAACTAAATCTCTGGGTGTATCTCATTCAGTCAGAGTGAGATAGTTAATGATTTTAAATGACCTAATTAGCCAAAACACTCATATTTAAGCATTTATGATTTAACGTTACTTTGGTTTGTGTTGATTTGGTATGTACTGATTAATAGATTATATTTAATAGATTATAATTTCATGAATTCATTTGCTATTGATCTGTCATAGTTCTCATCACACATGTTTGTTTGTTGATCTGGTAGCATTTACATTGTTTTGACCAGTTCGCTGATTCGAGCGCTTGAAGTGAATCACTTTGTGATTCAGTTGGTTAAATTGACTCGGAGTTTCACAAAGCTCCGTTTCCCTTCACTAATTGTCAGTGTCGAACTGCGTGTTTACGATAAACTGATTCACGACTTAGGGCGCGAAATGAGACAAACCACGTTTGTCTCATTCATACTCAGAAAAAATAACTCAATGTTAGATAAAGCATTATACGGTTATATTCAATAAATAGATTACTTTTCAGCTATTATGAAAGGAGTAAAACAGACAGAACTGTTTGCATGGATTAAACGATTTAAATGCGGAAAACCACAAACCTTTCTTGAGCCAAATCACAACAGATGCAGGAGCGCGGCGCAGCCTTATGACGTCAAATCGTCAGACCAAAATAAAAGTCCTGTTAGCGTGCTACTGTCTATAATCACAAACTTGCATAGAAAGAAAGGTGACCGGATTTCTGTAATGGAAACCGTGGACATTTCTTGAGTAGTCAAAATATCAGATTCCATATAGGCGACTACTATTTAAATGTATAATTATTATGTTCAAGGTTATTATTAGGATTTTTTTTGTCTGGTTTTAATACAGTTAACCAAAATCACACTATAAAAACAGTTAATAGTAACCACTGTAAATAGCAAGCGGTTCAATATTATATATGAAAAGAATAACAAAAGTGCATTTAACAAATAATTTTAACATTTTCCTATTGTATTTAATATTTTCACTTTTTTTTAGTTTTTCATATAGGGCCTATTTTTTTATGTTGATGCTTGAAACGGACTCTTACTGTCCTTTATTAGGCTTATTACTTAAGCATTTTAGGAGTATTTTAATCTGTGTTCTCTGCAAATGTAATTGTTGAAAGTGTAATTGTTTATCTTTTTATCATTTATTCATATCTAGGTGTACCTTCACCACATGAAATAGTTAAGATATGACTGAGTAATTTACTGTGTTGTGATGAAACTTTGGGGATGTTTAAAATTGTCTGCAAAAATCTACTTTTAAAAAAAATTTGACTTTTAACTGAAATTTATATTTAAATATGTTTTCTCCAATAATGAGCTAAAAATATTAAAAACAACAAATGCAAGAGTTTGAGATTCTATCTTAAGGACAAAACTCAACTCAAATGTTTGGGTGCAGAAACCATTTATACCAGGAGTCAGGAAACGTTTTTCACTAGGTGTATTATAGTGTATTATCTGATGAGTAAGTCATTTATTATTACTTACATTGTTAACATGACATAAACAAGTACTTATTGGGCTTTTCCCAAATTATGCTGTTAGTCAGATGTGTGAAATCAAGTAAAACATGTTGAAATATGAAATATATAGGCAGCTTTTCCTCTAAATGTTGTGTGAAACGAGTGTTAAGTGTTAAAAGCTCCAATCCTTGTAAAACAGGGATCTCCAGCCCTGCTCCTGGTGAGCAACAATCCTGCAGATTTCAGCTCCAACCTCAATCAAACACACCTGAACCAGGTAATCAAGGTGTTGGAGTAGAGCTGGAACTGAAATCTGCAGGACAGTAGATCTCTTTTGTAAAGGGAGCGCTTATTGCTTGCTCTCTGATTATAACACATCCACACATTCACAATTTGAATAAACGGTAGAGATGGGCAGATGAAGCCTTGTAAAGCTTTTTAGGCTTTTTCCTGATGAAAACGTCATCGGTCACATGATCACGGAGATTTGATACAAGCCTCGACACAGTCTTTCAAACCAGTCTGCTTCAATAGAGTAAAACAGGCTTCGGAGTCTCAGTGTCAAACGTCTCATCTCTAATAAACGGTTTCTTTTTTTTTAATCCTGCTAAGAGGATCATCAGCCACGTAGATACTGCAAAGTGTCAGGAGCGTCAACCAAACCTGATGCAAAATAAAGTCACACTGAATAAAATATTCATCCACTGAAGTGCAAATTAAAATAGTTTTAGCATGATGGGAGCCGCCTATTGAGCTGCAGCTTTCTTCTTTAAGTTTTTCTGTTCAGTTAAATTTTGTTTTATAGGTCTTATTTCATCACTTAAGTGCATTGTTTGCAAAAGTTTAGTATTACATGGCTTGTCAAAAAAACTTTCTAAACTATCAAGGTAGTAAACATTACACACATTATGTCAGTTTTCATCTCCAACATCTCTTTTTCCAGTGCAAAATCTAAAAAAGTTTCTTAAATCAAGACATGGGGTTTTATACAAATACATTAGTAGCTCTTCATCATAGGCAGTTTACTGTATCCATTCATGTGTTGTCCAAAGACCAAAGAGAGACTCAAGACCAAAATGCCACATAATTCCTTTGTTTCTACTTGGTTAAGGAGTTCCTGACAGTGTTCTTGCATCTTTAGGCAGCCAATGCCCATGTTTTCTCAATACAAAGAGTTGTTCATCTACAGATTTTTTGTTGTTTTATTCTGAACAACTCATTTAGCCAAATCACTCCTTAAATCACATGATTCACCTGAGGAAGTGTCTGTTTCTGTACCATCTTCACCATGAAACACTGGATCAATGGCTGGAAAAACTTATTTTTTTGTATACAAATTTGCTGTTGTTTCTTGCGAGCTGATCGTGCCAGTGATTGATGACAGGTGCAGGTCAGTGAGACACAGGTGAAGGAGAGCTGAGGGAAACCATGACAGTAATACTGTAATGTTCAAGAACAGATCATCTTTGGCACGGTAATGCGAGTTCATGACTCGATTCGTGAACAGATGATTCGTTTGAGTCAATCTTTTAAATGAATCATTTCTTTTGTTTAATGAAACCAGTGTGAATGGTTCACATTAAACTGGATAGATCTGGGGTGTGTTTCCCAAGAGCATCATTAGCGAACTGTGGTTGTTAAATTACGTTGAACTACAACGACATTACTTGCGACCGTAGTTGCTTTGGGAAATAAGCCCTGTCAATTTTGAATCAGCGATTCTTTTGTGCCGATCGCTTCTCCATAGAGAGGATTATGAAGTAATCACTTAAAGTTTGGTCCATTCATTAAACAAATCTATTGTATAACTTGGAGAACTGTGCCAGTTGTTTTGGCTACTTTTATATGTTCGGTGTGTTTGGATTCGTTTTGAAGCTTGGAATGCAGCATGAAACAGCATGGAATCCCATTCACTGTATTCAAATTGAATTTATATTGATTGGTAGATTTAAATGACATAACATTTTTTTTTTTGTTCATAGAAATGCAGTGGAAAATTGATGTTAAAAAAATGCAAAGAAAACAAATCTTATGACTGGTAGATGTCACTTTTATTTAGAGCTGGAAAACAAAAATAAGACAAGTATATGTTCCCTTGTGTTACACAGTATTTCAAAGTATTCTAAAGTATTTAGATTACATTACTAAACCTGAGTAATCTAACGAAATACATTACTGATTACTTTTTAAAGCATGTATTTTGTAATCTGTAGTGGAACACATTTTAAAAGTAACCTTCCCAGCCCTGCACACCTGTGAGGTGGATGGATTATCTCGGCAAAGGAGAAGTGCTCACTAACACAGATTTAGACAGATTTGTGAACAATATTTGAGCGAAATAGGCCTTTTGTGTACATAGAAAAAGTCTTAGATCTTTGAATTCAGCTCATGAAAAATGGGGGCAAAAACAAAAGTGTTGCGTCTATAATTTTGTTCAGTATATTAATGCAGTACAATGAACCACAGCAGTCTACAGTCTCCCTATGGCTTAAATTATTAGCGGTTTAGCATTTATTGAGTAATTTACACCAAAACAAAAAAAATAACATCTACGCTTTCATGTCCGAAAACATTATTTTTGTCTTAAATTTCATCATAAATTAAGACAAGCTCATTAATGACTTGTTTTTCGTCAGTTTATTTTCATGAAATGGAATGGGTACAAAGGATTGTGGGTGACTGATGGTCACAAAGGATACATCCCATGCATCCTTCAAATTCAGCTGAATGAAGGGACGCGAAAAGAAGGCTGCCTTCCAAGGATCCTTCCGATTGAAATGGCCTTCAACGACGTTTGATGACGTGGCAACCTAGATATGCAGCCTTCGTAGGATGCAGCCTTCCATTTGAGAAGCACCCAGGGACTGCCTTGAATTGAATGGGGGCTTTTAATGTAGAAGTTTTATTAATCAAAATATAAATTAATCAAGTGTAACCAATGTGAATATAGCCATTTATGTATCAAGTTATTCTACTATTATAAAATTATATTTGCCTGTGTGTGTAGAGGTCTGCAGAAGAATGGAATGTGCAGATGTATGGTTTAAGGTAAAGCTGCACATCCTGTTTTGACATGATAGGGTTTCTTCCTTTAACGTAACATAAATTAGGACCTATTGTCTGCTCCATGAAACATATGGAGAGGCACATCCAAAAGAGGTAAACAATAATGATATAGGAAATGTATTGAACACGCCTTAGGAGAAAAAACTGTATATAAGAGGGTGCAAACCCAGATTCGAGAGATTCCCTGCAGGGTCTCTCGGCTTCATTGTCTCTGATAATAAAGTCTCTCTCCTGGCATCAAAACCCCAAGACTTTGAGAGTGATTCCTCACAACACCGGCAGAAGCCACCACATTAACTAATTAAAATTGTCCGTGGAATTGCCTGATTCAAAATCAAGATATGAAGTTGCATCAGAGGACATGGTTTTCAGTAACAAAATGAATCAATTCCTACGCTTTTAGAAATATATGAATTAAAAAAAAAAGTTATATTGTTAATTATTTACTAAAATGTATACTTGCAAAATTATGCCTGAGGTATTTAACATTTTTATGGCTTTCTTTATTATTTAAAAAAGTTGTAATTTATTAAAGGGGACATAACACACACAGTTTCACCCAATCTCATGTTAATCTTGAGTACCTATAGAGTAGTACTGCATCCTTCATATCTCCAAATAGTCTTTAGTTTTATCATATTTGTAAAAGAAATACAGCTTTACGATTCTCTCCGAAAAAAGCCGAGCTCCTGGAGGCGCGCCGTGGGCGGAGCTAAAGAGTGACGAGCACTTGTGTCGATCGCCAACAAAACACAGACATCTGATGCCGTTTCACTTACCTTCTGCAGTTCTGAATCATGACCGGGATATTTTATAGCTGGGACTTCTCCATCTTTCAGTATCAAACGATGTGCAAATCCAGGGTCGAATTGGGCCTTGTTTATGAAACGTTCGTCAACAAACACACTTGAGAAACTCCGTTGCTGCCTCGGAAAAACAAACTGCATCCACTGTTTACGTAAGGCTGGGTTCATCGGGAAGCTGAACAAGGTTACCTTTCCCTCACAACCAAAAACACACTTCTTTAGAGACATTCTTCCCGAGCGAGTCCCGTGCAGGGAAGCGCGTTGATGGCTCTCGCTCTGGTCGATGCGTGCACTGGCGCATTCTTCCGATAGAAATGCCCATATAAGTAGTTCCACCGTCGTTTACGTCAGCAAGAGCCACGATCGAGAAAAAAAACTCTCCGAAACTTGTACGAACCCGGAAGTGAGATTTTTGGCACAGAAATACTATACGTGCAAATTGTTTTTTGAAATTTTGTCCATGCTTAGCATGAGAATCCAACTCTTTAACAGTGTAAACAACTCTGAAAGCATGAAACAGCATTGTACCCCCCCCCCCCTTTAAACAATGAAAAAGTTAGAAAAAATTTGAAAATCTAAAAAAGCAGCAGTTTATAACAACAAGTCCATGTAAGACAAAGAAATTTAACCATTAACTGCATTTTAAATGATGACAATGCTAATTATAATTATCTTTATCTTGTGTGACAGTAAAAATGCAATGCAATGTCAACAACCCATATATGACCAGTTCAGATGCAAAAGCCTCTAAGTGCTATCTGAAATTTTCATCTAAAATGAGCATTTTTATCAGGCTCCTATGTTTAGGTTCAGTAAATTTATTCTAACGGCAATGTATAGGTCTGTTTCTATGCAATTAAAGTGAAATAACTAAACATAAAAATAGGAGCCTGATAAAAATGCTCATTTTAGAAGAAAATTTCAGATAGCACTTACAGGCTTTTGCATCGGAACTCTTCATATGTCCATATAGGATCCACAAAAAAAAATATTACTTATAAACAATAACATCACTGTTGTCTTGTCAGGATTTTGTCAGGATATTGAAGAAAAAGAGTCCAAATAAATTCAAAACACAAAAGTCCGAAAAATTCAGACAAAACAACAAATTAAACAATGACTTTCTTCTTTCAGATGAACACAGAGTTATTTTTAAAAAATATCCTGGCTCTTCCATCACAGAGAGCCTCAAAATCACTCTCCAGAACATTCTCGTTCACCAATCCTGGCTGGTGGAATGATCTTCCCACTCCTATCCGGAGTGCGGGATCCCTGTCAATCTTCAAGCAACAACTGAAAACTCATCTTTTTCGACACTACTTGACTTCATCCTAAACTTTAAAAAAAAACCTTTATCTTTCTCTCTATTTATTCCTTCCCTTGCTAGCTTGTATTTATTTTAACAATGCTTGAGACATGGTGTTACGAGCACTTCCACTGTCTGATTGCCTCTTCAAGATGAATCGCTTATGTATTCCTCACTTGTAAGTCGCTTTGGATAAAAGCGTCTGCAAAATGACTAAATGTAAATGTAAATGTTCCAAGCTTTATAATGGCAGTGAATGACTGCCGTGAGTCTGAAGCCCAAAAAAGTGTTTTCATCCATCCTGAAATCAATCCACGCGGCTCCTGGGGGTTATAGGGGTAACCCCCATAGCATAAGCATTTGCCTCTCGCAGTTCTAAACAGTTACGCTCGCAAGAGATACCCTTTTGCCGTAATTCAACTGTCCACCGGAAGCTAGTAATTTCAGTTTAGAAAGTTTTAAAAATTGATATTTTTCTTACAAAAACAAAGTGATTTGCTTTAGAAGGCCTTTATTAACCCCCCTGGAGCCGCATAGATTGATTTCATTATGGATGGAAGCACTTTTTTGGGCTTCAAACTCATGGCAGCCATTCACTGCCATTATAAAGCTTGGCAGAGCCAGGATTTTTTTTTATTTTTTAAATAACTCTGATTGTGTTCATCTGAAAGAAGATAGTCATACACATCTAGGATGGCTTTAGGATGAGTAAATCAAGGTATAATTTTCATTGCTCCTCACCATTGCATAATTTTCAATGGTTCTCACCATTGCATACTATAAAGGCATGGTAGTGTTCACTGAATCAGTCACAAGCTGAATGACTACAAATAATATATACTCATCAGGCAATTTTGGACAATAAAGGAATTTATTTAATTCTTTTACTCATTACAAACAATTAGCCCAACTTTGTATTCAATGGAAACAATTCTAATCTAATTAATGGAATATAAATTTGTATACACAGGAATTTTAAATGATCACAACATTTCTTTACCACCATCTTGGTATTCAAAATTAAACACATTGGCCCATACTCTTTGTGGTGAAATGTTAATGAGTCCCACTGACATGCAGTGGACATTGGATGTTTCCTGGCAAGAAACTTCTATTTCTTAAAGTTGGAGAATTTTTTAAAAGTTTGTGTTTTGGACCATGAAATGGTGTTAAGGTACTTCATGTTGACTGGTGTACAAAATTTTAAAAAGCTGGTGGTACTCTTTGATTAGATGTTTAAGAGATAGTCATTCCATCAGAAACCCCTGGAGAAAAGACAACATTGATTATTCACAACAAATTCCAGTTTCTATTGTCTTGTGGCACCACATCACCAAAAAATAATGGGGTATTCTTAACAAGACAGAGTTTGAATATAATTCAGACCCAAACAGTTGCTACTGAGTCACAAAATATGATTTGCATTTAAAACATATGGCTAATTCAGTAATTTTGCTCTCAGCTCCTTAACTCTTGGTGACTCCTTGGTTTTCCCTACATCAACCATGTAGATTGTTGTCTGAATGAAAGTGTAAAAATGAAGGAGTGCCTCATCATATGCTAAATTAAAAACAAAGTGTGCTTTAAATAGCTCATCGAATGCACCAAGGGAAGTATCCGACTGACAGGGGATGAGATTCTTATCCAGAGCTATGTAGAAGTGCTCAATCTGGTTGCGGTTCCTGCCAACAGCAAGGAGGTATGGCTGTCTTCCTTCTCGTTGCTGAAGATGTTGTTCGAGGCTGGTACGAGACTACAAAGAGACAGATGAAAAACATTCTACAAGATGCAGTCAAATAATAAAGAAAAAGAAAAACTTAGGAACAGTAAATTCAGGAAGATTTAAAGCAGTCACATTCCTAATCTCATTACCTTATGATACACCACAAGCCTGTTTATGGCATCTGATGCACTGATTTTTGAGACCTTCTTTCCAGGTGATGGTGGAAGTAGATGGAGCAGCAAAAGCAATGTTGCCATGTCACTGTCCCAGTCTAAAATTCAGATATAATTGACTTTATCCAGATAATGTTTTTGTGAAGGCATCACTTATGCTTTGAGGCTACCAATTTAAAGGAGTTCGTAAATAAATTGAGAAAATAACATCTTACCAGAACAATGTTCACTATCTCTCTGGTTATTTGCTGACAGAAGAAGTGAGCGCACAACAGCAGTTGAAGTCAAGCCTATGGCTTCTTCAATGATTTTTGCCTTAAAAGTGGTATCCCACATTTCAAGCAACTTGGATGATGTTTCATGACTGAAGAGTAGTGAGAAGTCTTGATTCACCTTTAATAAAAAAAAACAAATAAGAATTCAGAATATTGCCCATTACTCTCTGAATAAGCTGTTTGAATCTCCAAACTTACAAGTCCTTTAGTGTTTAGAAATGTAGGAAAGGTCTTCAGAATGTCTGTCGTCTTGTTTGGGTCATGAACAAGCCTGTGCCTATAGTGAAAAGTCTCCCTCATTTTGAGTAAGATCTGTGCTTCATCTGTGGAATGAGTAAGAAAGGCAATTGCCTCTCTTAAAGTATCCTCATCCTGCTGCTCAGAGCTTGAACATCTGTTCCAAGAAGGTCCACTCAAACCAGTCTCACTTCTTTTGGAGATGCTAGGGTTATTTCGCTTCTTGGCGTTCCTCTGAACAGTCTTCAGTCGCCATGCAATGTATCCAGTCCCACTGTCTGCGTCATAAAAATGTTCCTATGGCATTTCGAAGAACATTATAAGAGTCATTATTCACAGGGACAATCTAGACACCTAAAATATACAATACACAAGTTAAGGATACTCACATAGCCTTTTTTTGAAAATGGATCCTTAAGTGATGGGAAAAGAGTCACAACACCTAGAGCATACTTCTCCTTCTGGTTCCTTGTAGGAACTCTCCTTAAAAAGCAAAGACATAGACTATACATAAGCAAAAACACAACAATCACGTGTACAAACATGACAGCAGGTATACAAACAGCAGCAGGAATATTAGGCTGCTAAAGCACAATGTCCGCATTATAACATTGCAATCATGAGGGGTTCACCCTCCCTGTAGAAATATTGGATACAGGATACAGAATCTATTACTCAAAATGTTCCTGAGGTCAGCGTCAATAGACTGATTCCTCCAGTAGATTTCCCTGAAGTCTGGCAAGCACTACACAATGTGTCTCAGTGGATTGTGAAAACAATTCGGAGAGTCAAATTAAGCCAGAGAATTGGCTTCTCATGATAGATCAAAAGGATGGATATTTCCGTATCTCCATTTTTCTGCAGCACAGGAAGTTCCCGATGTCCGCTCTTGGGGGCAAAGTATACCAATACCAGTTCGGCCTAGCGTTAACCCATTGCCCCTTTCACGAAATGCATGGATGCCGCTCTGGCTCCTCTAAGACTCCAAGGCATCCAAGTTCTCAATTTTTATACGACAGGTTAAGATTAGACCAGTCGCAAGGAAGCACAGCATGGAAGCATGGCATTGTCCCGAGTTATGCCCAAGCAGCTTCACATTAGGACAGATATTTTGTCATTATGGCGTAGTGAGTATTTAGTTCCACAAAGTGTTGTCATACAACACAACACGAGTTCCCTCGAAAGGGAACATTTTGGGGTACAAATGTAACTCCTCTTCCCTTTGCCATATTTCCTGTGTGCCTGTGTTGCTTCATTCTATCAGAAGCTAACTTTATTGTGATGCTGGCTTCACTTTGTACCTTTCGTGTTACGCTGTCATGCCTATGAGAATTTAAGAGCAAATAAAAAGCAGTTTTACCCATGCATTTCCACCATATGTCCAACCAAAATGTTGACTAGGACTCGTCTCATTTCACTTGAAAGTGTATTTTTGGAACTGTATTCAGCAAGGACAGCATCTCCTCCACTTGTCTGCTTTAGGGCACTACGAACCATCTTCAAAAAACAACAACACATGATACATCAAAATTTTACTAAATGTATTAAAAAAATAAAACGTACTACATTTAAATGAACAAGTAACCTCTTTTGCCTCAGCTGCTGCATCATCTGTCTTAGATTTCTTGTAAGGGCGTTCTGGCGTTTGGTCAAGTTCATATGATGAACTAAGTGACAAAATGTCAGTCCAAGAGCTGCTTGTTGCGTCTGATAACATTTCTGAAACACAAGAAAATATTACAACATAAATAATTTATTTGTTACACAACAGGAATGCAATGCCATACTGTACCTTCATTCTCTCTTCTAACAATAATGAGCGACGTATCAGGTCTCGCATTGAGCAAATCTTGTAAAATGTCCTCGTCTATCTCAGTTTCAGTGTCATCATAAATGTGTAGATTTGTCTCAGGTGGTAGGCCAAACCTACTGTGGACTAAACATAGACAGCATTTTATGTATGAAAAAGAAACAACAAACAAACAAATGAAGTAAAAAAAAAAAAACACAAAAAAAACCCACCTTCATTAACAAAGTCTGCAAAAGTGAATCCATCCTGAAGTCTGATAAATTTCCTGGTGTCCTGATATCTAACTTTGATCAGCAGCATGTTTCAAATCTGAGAGCGCAAAAAAAAAAAAAAAAAATTCATTATAGACTATAAACATATACATTGGATAAACCTGTCTTTTAAATAGGTTTGCTAAAACTGACAACACAACCTGTGAATTTTCTAAAAGCCTTTATAGTTACATTACTTATGCATGATTTTTGGAAGATATTCCAACAATTGTGAAATTAAATTGCATGTTTAAAGGTGCAGTATGTAAGAGTGCTTTTACACTAGCACTTTTGGTGCGCACCCGGGTTTGATTGACATCAGAGTTCGATATATTTGGATGATGTGAATGCAGTCTTCTGAACTTGGGTGCGCACCCGCAAACCGTACCCGAGTCCGCTTAAAGAGGGTGGTCTGGGGTACAGTTCAAGTAAACTCTGGTATGGTTTGCTGCTGAAATAAATGCAAATGTACCAAATCGTTGAAGTGAATTTACTGATGAGCGTGGCTGATGCACTTCAAGCAGAGAGCAAAACCAACCAGTCAAAATCAAAAATATAAAAGTGAGAAGAGCAGCGCTATGCATTTTGCCACCTTCACCTGCGCTGTCATTACTAAGCAACGGGGTAAACAGCTGCTGGTTTGATGATGCAAATGAACCATGGTTCGGACCCAAAAAATATAACATGAACAATTTTTAAATTTAAGCAATATTACAAATTTATACAGAGCTATTTTTTCTCATTATATATTTATTCCCATATGTAAACTATAGAAAATTGTAGTATACTGTATATACAGTTGTGCTCATAAGTTTACATACCTTTTGCAGAATGTGCAAAACGTTAATAATTGAAACAAAATAAGAGGGATCATGAAAATTGCATGTTATTTTTTATTTAAGGCCCTTATTGGTTTAGCTCCTGCATACCTAACTAGTCTTCTATCATGCTACAATCCATCACGCTCCCTAAGGTCACAAAACTCTAGGCTCTTGGTAGTACCTAGGATATCAAAGTCCACTAAAGGAGGTAGAGCTTTTTAGCATTTAGCTCCCACACTCTGGAACAGCCTTCCCGATAACAGACACACTCTCTCTGTTTAAATATAGATTAAAAACACATCTCTTTAGCCAAGCATTCACATAATATATTTGATGACCTTGTACTTGAGTTATATCTGATCAATTGCACATTATCACTGTTTTGCTTGGGTTGAACACTTCATTTTTGCTTGATTGAAACAGCAGCTAATTTTGTCTCTATTTACTTCTCTGTTTCTGCCACTAGGAATTACAAAGTTTTAGTCTGGATCCAGCCCTTACAAAGACCTGAGACGACGAGCACCTGAGAAGAGATGATGCCAACCCCTCAGAGGACCTCAGATGATGCCAACATACAAAGCCAACAAATTTTTGCAATAAGTTTGCTCGCAATACTGCTGTTATTGATGTAAATAGTGTTTATTGTATGACTACATGTTATTAAGTGACTGCATGAGTTTTACTGTACATTTCTGCCATATGGACATCAACTTGACAACTAGTCACCACTGATAAGCTAGTACTAAATATAATGTAGAAATTAAAAATTTTTTGTAAAGCTGCTTTGCAACGATTTGTATCGTGAAAAGCACTATACAAATAAACTTGAATTAAATTGAATTTAGTTAACAGATGTTTACATATACTCCACAAGACAAAATAATAACTGAATTTTTAAAAATGACCCCATTCAAAACTACATACCCTTGAATCTTAATACTATGTGTCATTTCCTGGATGATCCACGACTGTTTTTTATATTTTATGATAGTTGTTCATGAATCCCTTGTTGGTCCTGAGCAGTTCAACTGCCTGCTGTTCTTCAGAAAAATCCTCTAGCTCCTGCAAATCCTTTGGTTTGCCAGCATCTTCTGATAATTTTTGAACCTTTTCCAAAAGTGACTGTATGATTTTGAGATCCATATTTTCACACTGAGGTCAACTGAGGGACTTGTGGAGTATATGTAAATAACTGCTAAGTGAAATAGCTTATTCAGGACAGTACTAAATTAAAAATAACATGCACTTTCCATGATCCCCCTTATTTTCAGTTATTAACATTTTGCACATTCTGCAAGTGGTATGTAAACTTATGAGCACAACTGTATTATAGTATTTACAACACTTTGTTAATGAATGCTACTGCATACTGTAACTATAGTGAACTGATAAAGTGTAATAAATACTGTAGTATACTTCAGTTTTTACTACAGTAGACTGTACTGTATTGTAGTTTAATATACCCTTATAGTCGTATAAGACGTACAGTATTGGGTTAAGTAATTTGTTTATATTACTATAGTTATATTACCACAACAACTACAGAATTACCACTCATTCAAGTACTTTACTATAGTATGGTTCAAAAACACTAGTATTTACTATAGATTACTTTAGTATTTCTCAGAGCTGAATTACCTCTATTGCTCCAGATAAAACTGATTTTCCAGAATTATTGAGGCATGATGCAAAATAATTTAACTTAACTGACATATTGGCAAATGGATTAAGATACATGATTGGTAAAAGGATGTAAACTACAAGTAGACTGATCCAAGGAAATGTTTCAGTGGGAATCTCTTGTGAAAGAACATTCCCTTCCTCTATAATAGCTGTTACTGTATGTTAGCATTAGCATTTTTCTGTTGTTGTATGAAGAGATTAGTGTGTTTCTCTTACCAATCTGGCAGCTCCTCTCTCTCCAGCTTCACTCCTCTCCTCTATAGTAACTGTTACTCTTTGTCTGTTAGCATTAGCATTAACATGTCTGTTGTTGTGTGAGAAGGTTGTGTTTCCCACAGTCTGTTCGTCTCTTCATCTCTCTCCAGCTGCAGCCCTCTCTTCTGTAGTAGCTGTTTTTCTTTGTCTATTAGCGTGGTCCTTATAATTAGCATTAGCGTGTTTCTCACCAGTCTGGCGGCTCCTCATCTCTCTCTCCAGCTGCACTCCTCTCCTTTATTTTAGCTATTGCTGTATGTTTATCTGATAGCATTAGCATGTCTGTTGTATTGTGAGGAGGTTCAAGTGTTTCTCATCTCTTCTCTCTAGTGGCACTCCTCTCAGTGAACTGCTAAAATGCATTTATTTATTTACTTATTATTTTTTGCAAATTCAAATTTACCCATGTGCTCCTATTAAGTTTATCAGGCAGGTTCATAAAAAAATTGACTGCTTTCTGATAACAGGCATAAGTCATTCTGCCATTCCTTTTGAGATTACTCTTAAAGTTGGTCTATCAATCTCATGCTTCATGAGAAAACAAAACAGTTGTCATGAGGTCATCTAGGGTGAGAATCACTTTAATTTTATAATAATAAAAAATAACTGTCAAAGTTTAACTTTTTTTGTACTGAAGTATGTGTTTTTCCTCCACTGTGGATGTGCTGTGGTGTCTCCTCTTCTTCTTCTTGCTTTACGGTGGATCGCAGACTTATAAGTGCATTACTGCCACCTATCTCTCAAATGGACCATTGACACTCTATCTACAATCTCCTGATTAACCTCCCAACCCACATTCAAACACCCTTGATTCTTGCACCCGCTTCATAGAGCTTCATCTGGTGCTGCGTGTTCAGCTCCTCCAAACACCAAACACTTATACTTGCTTGTTCAAACCAGTTCTTCCCAAATATTGTAACAAAAATGATTTAATATTTCTTCCTGGATTTAATAAATTCTGGTAACACTTTATAATAACTTTCATTAATAAATCATTAACAAACATTATGTAATGCTTAACGGATCATTAGTTCATATATATTCACATATCTAGAAATGTGAAATAATGTGCTTGTTAATGTTTACTAAAAAATGTATTAAACATTACCTAATAATTAACATTTCATGGAAATTAAAATACTTATAAATGTCATTAAACTTCTAATTCATATGATCATACACATCTTGAACATCTACAAATGATTTTAACATGTTATACAATAATTAAAATCTTTTATTAATGCACAACACCTTTGCTGCTGTTGAGGTGTGATACAGGTAAGGTTAGGGACAGGTTTGGTGGTATGGGTAGGTTTAAGGTTGGGTAAGGGGTCAACAAGTGTACAGGTGCCAATTTGATTACTATAAGGGAAAACGATTCAATCTGTTTATATTGCATTGTTTTGATAAATGAAGTATTTTCTTGAAAAAATTTTTTTCCCCCTCCTGGTGATGTATGACTCAAGAAATATTGTTTAATAATACACAATAGTATACTAATATAAGTGTTGAGGTGATAAAAACATGTTTTCCACCCAAATTATGTGTGATATGTCTTTACCAAACATTTAGCTAAACTTAACTAACCACCCTTTACACAAACACTGTTAAAGTAGCTAAAAGTCCAGTGCCAATAAAGATACTAAAATTAGTAAACGTTTATGAACATTTACAAATGATGAATAGTCTCCACTTTAGATTGGGTACTGCAAAAACATGAACAAATGAATAATAAATGACATGTAAAGATGTGAAAATAGGGTGAATTCCAGTCATTTGGGACACTTTCTGCCATCAAAATGGCTACTCATGAAGGTACTAATGATTAGTAAATGTTTAAAAACATTTACAATTGATGAATAGTTTCCACTTTAGATTGGGTACTGCAAAAACATTAAAGGGGTCATATGATGCGATTTCAAGTTTTCCTTTCTCTTTGGAGTGTTACAAGCTGTTTGTGCATAGATAAGATCCCTGAAGTTGCAAAGACTAAAGTCTCAAAACCAAAGAGATATTCTTTATAAAAGTTAAGCCTCTGCCACGCCCCCCTAAAACGGCTCGTTCAAACACGCCCCCAGATGTCTACGTCACGATGTGGGGGAGATTTTCATAACACCGCCCAAATGTATACGCAGTGAAATAAGGTGGAATTATTATTCTCGCTGTAGTGTTGTTGCTGCCGCTGGCGCCATGTCCTGGAG
Source organism: Tor tambroides (assembly GCA_021397915.2). Taxonomy (NCBI): domain Eukaryota; kingdom Metazoa; phylum Chordata; class Actinopteri; order Cypriniformes; family Cyprinidae; genus Tor; species Tor tambroides. Next base: position 27,047 of record JAFVLL020042057.1, read on the forward strand.
ACGCTGTTTCATTGTGAAAACGAAACTACTTTGTTTGGGCTTCCAAAAGAGGACACAACTAGAAATCAGTGGTTAAGTTGTATTTACAACACTGTTCCAGAACAGTACAATGCAACATTCAAGTGTGCAGCACATTTTACGGAGGACTATTTCCTGAACTTGAAGCCAATGCTGGGCTCGCACAAAGGCTGTTTCTATAAAGTGGGGCAATTCCAACTTTGCAAGGACAGTCTGGCGCTTCTGACTCACAGCCTGTAAGTACATTTCTGCTACTGACGATTCAAACGCGAGTTGTGAGCAGTGTAGAGTAGTGCTTGTTGTCTGTGTTTCTCTGATCACAAATGCAGACATGGTAATGTTTACGTGGCGCGATGCAATGCAACGCGTAAAAAGACAGTATAAGTCAATATAATCAGGAATTATGTCCCCACTGGATGCAACAAATGCCTCATTTGTAATGGGCTTAATTGTTTTTGTGTGGTCGCGCCGTGAAACGCCATCACAATACGGTGAGGGGCGTAACATTTCCGTCTCACGCTTGAGGTATTCGGCCAATCACAATGCACCAGATAGCTGGCCAATCAGAGAACGCCTCGCTTCTCAGAACAATGAGCTTTGTAAAAATCAACACGTTTCAGAAGGGCGGGGCTTAGAGGAGCAACATTAATGTACAGTATGTGGAAAATAATGTGTTTTTTTTACTTTAAACCACATAAACACATTGCATTACACCAAATACACTAAATAATGTTGTTTTTAGCAACATCATATGACCCCTTTAACAAATTATTAATAAATGATTTAAGATGTGCAAATAGTAGAAGTCTACACAACAAACAAAGACCAAATATATGACCTTTAGAGACTGTGATTATGAGTTAATGAATATATTAACATGAATATTTTGTGAAGTGCCTATAAGCTATATTTTCACAACATTTGTAAATGTAAAAATGAGCATTAGCTAATGTTAACTGAAGTTTAATGACATCTGTAAGCATTTAAAAGTACATTAACAAATAAGTTCAAGTTCAAGTTCAAGTTGAGCTTTATTGTCATTCTGCTACATGTGTGGGCATGTAGTGGAACGAAATGTCGTGTCTCGCAGGACCACGGTGCTATATACCAATTAAACATATGATAAACATACAACAATGCAAGTATAAGAAAAACAATAGAGCTATACAACGGTTAACCATCTGACTATACATTTACTATAAATGCTATAACTACTATACATAGTTGACTACACATACACAAACTGAGACTGTACAAAAACGTTACATACATACTGTACATGAAATTGTGCAAAAGAGATATTTGTACATAAAATTATGCAAAGAAATATATTTTGTACATTAAATGTTGTGCAGAAGAGAGATTTGGGGGAAGCAGCGCATAGTGCAAAATGATTTTGTAGTCCAATGCACAAGTAAACATATATTATACTATTGAGTCTTTGTAGCAAGGAGTGATTATAGAAAGTGTCTAGTGTGCATGTAGTGGGATGAGTGCGTTACTACAGGTGGTTTGTATAGCCCACTCACCTGTGTGTAGCACACTCAGAATTGCACTTAGGAGAAGTTGTCAACAGTATTAATGAGTTGGGGGGGGGCTGAGGTGTTCATGGTTTCAGAGGGGGACAGGGGGATTGGAGTTAAGAGCTCTGACAGCCTGGGGAAAAAAGCTGTTGAGCAATCTGACAGAGCGAGCTTTGATACTCCGGTACCTTCTTCCTGATGGTAGGAGCTGGAAGAGACTGTGGGAGGAATGGGTGGGGTCCTTCACGATGATGTTGGCCTTGCTGGAGCATCGTGCAAGGAAAATGTCCAGGATGGATGGGAGAGGGGCACCAATGATCTTTGCGGCAGTGTTCACTGTCCGTTGTAGGGTCTTGCGGTCAGCAGCACTGCAGTTCCCGTACCAAGCAGTGATGCAGGTGGTCAGCACACTCTCAATGGTGCCCCTGTAGAAGGTGGTGAGGATGGGTGGAGGGAGACTTGCCCTTTTCAGCCGGCGGATAAAGTGGAGGCGCTGTTGTCTCTTCTTGTTGAGTGACGTGACGTTGGTGGTCCAGGTGAGGTCCTCTGTGATGTGCACCCCGAGGAATTTAGTGCTTCTGATTCTCTCCACTGTTAAGCCGTCGATGGTCAGTGGGGGGGTGGTCACCAGAGTTTCTCCTGAAGTCCATCACAACCTCCTTTGTCTTCCCCACATTGAGGGACAGGTTGTTAGCACCACACCATTCAGCCAGTTGTGCCACTTCCTCTCTGTAGTGCGTTTCATCATTGTTGCTGATGAGACCTACCATAGATGTGTCATCAGCAAACTTGATGATGTGGTTGGAGCTGAACTTGGCAGTGCAGTCGTGGGTCAGCAGCGTGAAGAGCAGCGGGCTGAGCACACAGCCTTGTGGTGCACCTGTGCTCAGTGTGGTAGTGCTCGAGGTGTTGTGGCCGACACGGACTGACTGAGGTCTTCCGGTTAGAAAGTCCAGGATCCAATTACAGAGGGAGGTGTTAAGGCCCAGCAGGTTTAGTTTATTAATGAGCTGTTGTGGGATTATTGTGTTGAATGCTGAGCTGAAGTCGATGAACAGCATTCTAACATAGGAGTCTTTATTTTCTAGGTGGGTAAGAGCCAGGTGGAGGGTGGAGGAAATTGCATCGTCCGTAGAGCGGTTTGGGCGGTATGCAAATTGTAGCGGATCGAGTGTGTTGGGGAGGCTGGTTTTGATGTTGTGCATGACTAACCTCTCAAAGCACTTCATCATGATTGGGGTCAGTGCTATGGGACGGTAGTCATTTAGACAGGACACAGGTGATTTCTTTGGTACCGGTATGATTGTTGTGGATTTGAGACATGTGGGGACGACTGCCTGGCTCAGCGAGGTGTTGAAGATATCTGTTAGGACATCTGTCAGCTGTGCAGCACAGTCTCTCAGTACACGGCCAGGTATGTTGTCAGGGCTGCAGCCTTTCAGTTAATCCTGGATAGGGTCTTCCTTACATCGGCTGGAGCGAGACAGAGTACCTGGTCGTTTGGAGATGCTTGTAGTTTCTGTGCAGGTGTGTCATTCTGCATCTCAAATCGTGAGTAGAAGTGGTTGAGTGCATCTGGTAAGGATGTGTCATCGTCACTGGCCTGTGGCGGGGGCTTGTAGTCAGTGATGGTCTGAATGGCTTGCCACAGGGTCCGAGTGTCCTTACTGTCGCTGAAGTTATTGTTTATTTTTTTAGCATATTGATGTTTTGCTTTCTTGATGCCACGGGACAGGTTGGCTCTTGATGTTTTGAGGACTGCTTTGTCTCCTGATCTGAATGCCTCATCTCGGATTTTTAGCAGCCCGCGAACCTCAGCTGTCATCCATGGCTTCTGGTTGGCACGTGTGGTGATGGTCTTGGTGACTGTCACATCATCTATGCACTTTTTGATGTAAGCAGTCACAGTTTCAGTGTACTCCTGCAGGTCTGTGTGGTTGTTGTAGGTGGCCGCCTCTTTAACCTGTTAACCCGCTCCAGGACGCCAACGCACCGAACGCTCTTTGTTTGCACATGTCATTGTTTTGGAATAGAATATATGAAGCGGGACAAAGTTAATCTTGACAAACTATAAATCATTCTGAAGGTCTAAGCCTTGTAGCAAATTTGCTTAAAAGGGAATTGTATATAAATAATTACAATTAATTATGATTAATTACAATTATTTATATCGGCTGACAGTAATAACCGTCGCAGAATTAAATTGCCATCAACTAATCTGTTTGTCCAGCAAACATTAAGTTCATATCAACTCTAAGAAAGGATATTTTCTTGGCCACAGAAAATACTTTTCTAAGTATTAATGCATTAGAGCATGTAGTAAGGATCAAAATCGTAAAGGGACATTAATATGCAAAGCAGAATCAGAAACTCATGTAATTTGTGCACATAACTTTTATTAACCAAACACTAACGCAGACTAGTCTAACAAACAAACAAACAAACTAACAAACAAACATACAATCACTCATACGTGGGGAAAGGGCTAATGAGAGTTGATGGATGAAACCATCAGGAAAGCCAGAGAATGCAGTTAGGGGAAAGTAATTTAACCACCTGAGTAAAACCATCAGCGCCATTTATAACGGGGTCTATAACTTGTACTAATAACCTCTGTTTCGTTTATTTAAATGTACGATACTTGCATTGTTTTGGTCATGACGAGTGTCCGGAATGCAGTCTCAGATGAAAGTCTTAATGGTTTTCAAGGTTTGGACTCCCGATCACATTCTTCCGGGTTGAAGAGTGATGAATTCCAAAGATGTTCTGAGGTAGAAATGTTCTTCCAAGTAGTGAGTGAGTGGAAAAAGAGCTAAGAAAGAGATCTGCTGAGGTCCAAGGAGCTTGGTTGAATGGAAAGATAAGGCCGCAAGGCCTGGCGCAAAACTTAAGGTGTTCAGAAGAGTTTTAGCTCATATCTTCATCCTCTTAACAGAACCGCAGACTGTATGGGGCGTCACTGAAGTGAGCGCTTTATCTGCTGTAGAGGTCACACCTCTGGGGAGTCAAAGAGCCAATGGGAGTCCTGAACTTTGGAGGGAAAGTTTTACGGCTCTTTGTCTCTGAATGTGGTAATTTGCATATGAGCTGGATTGGAAGTCGATATATAAACTACTAAGGATTCTTAGAACACATACATGTTGCATAGGTATCGACATATAATATACACTCTCAATTAGATCATCCAAATACGAATTCATAGAGACCAAACATGATACAGTTAAGTGATATTAACTAGTGATCTATTATAAGCATGCATAAACAAGATACAATACACAAGAACATATACAAGAAGAATAATAACATACACAATGACCTGAAGGATATGTGTGTCCATTCACAGAAAGGTTTTTCTATGAATTAATTAGAGAGGAGTCCATTTTTATGGTGTATTATGTGTCTTTCCTATGGAAAGTGTAGTGAGAGCGAGGACTCTCCACATGCCATTAGGTTGTAAAGTTTATCTGGCCTGGCAAAAGTCTCCTGGTTGCCATGGTAACCAGGGGCCTGGAGTCATTGACAGACATACCAGCACCCAGTATGTGTATTGGGTGGGGGGGTCTGTGACCATTTGTTAAAGAACTAATTTGATTTGTTTAATCAAATGCAAAATTGTGTGTCTGATTCGTCCATACGCTACAGCCTCAAGCATCGACGATTGATCGCTGTTTTTCGATTGAAAGCTTATAAGGTATGTATTTGCTACATTTGTGTAAGCAGTACACATCAAAACATGAATGAAAAAGCAGTACCTACAGTTAATATTGTAATAACGAGTCACAGACGCATCCAATGCTGAAATCCCGGTTTAGTTAGAGAGGTATGTCCACAGAACAGCATTCTTCCAGCACTTTAGTCCAACGAAACAATAACATTGTAATTTGGATGGATATTCCTTGTTTACGGTTCTTTTCTTCGGGAGAGTTATTGTTTGTGTCCGTTATGGAATAAATTACGCTCAAAAACAACACGGTTTTGTAGCATACAGTTTTACTAACAGAATGAAACCATACAAAAAAAAAAAAGAAAAAGTCTCAGATCCGCGGAATATAGTTTATTTGAATTTGGCGCTCTCTCGTGACGCCGCGTGACGCACGCTGTGACACACCTGTCATGTGAGGGGGGCGCAAATTAGCGATCGCCTTTTTGCACAAATAACTCTTTTTCTTTTTTTTTTTCAACATTTACCATATGTGTGTGTGCGTGTCTTGTGTAGAACGTGACTGTATATGCATGATTTACATCTCTATAAACGCCCATCAGCGTGTAATTACCGACTTTATGACGGCTGTCAGTGACCGGCTATTATTGATGAAGTGTGTTATTATCATCTCTATCGACGGACATCAGCGTGTGATTACTGACTGCAATCAGTGTGAATATCTGGCAATATCAGTTTATCTCTGGCAGTCAGAGTATTGAGTATGTAGGCTACTAGACACAAAGCAATTTTTTTTTTTTTCTTTTTTATTACTCAAATTATTCTTATTGTATTGTTTAGTGCTCAAATAAATCACTTATATGATGTCTAAAGTTCTGTCTATTATTTTATAATTGAAAAACTATGTATAATGACTAAAATAGTTTGTGGAATTCTTCAGTACATTTGGTGGTAATTTTCATCAAACAGAGGGGGGTGGGGGGCTAGAAATATTCTCATAAAAATGTTTGCAGGAATCTCATTTTTCACGGTATCGTCTTCAAATTTGAAATATAAACTCATTAGATATGTGACTTTCAACCCATTCCTTTTCTGGATTGCTCCAGGACTTATTTCATGTATTTGTTTATTAAAAAAAAAAAACATCCAGTGTCGTAAAACATTTTCAAGGCATTTCAGTGTCTTTAACTTTTTATTTTTTGAGCATTATCAACTCTGGATGATGGATAGTAAAGCCTAGAGTGTTTTCTTTCCAAAGATACCTAAATTGTGTGTGTACCACACTATTGTCAGGAAATGTTACCATTTTAATTTAAGTAGGTCAATTTCACCTGTGAGGCCCAAAATGGGGGGTGCAGGTTAACAGGTTAAACATGTTCCAGTCTGTGTCCTGGAAGCAGTCCTGCAGTGCTGAGGTAGCATTGTCTGGCCATACCGTGATCTGCTTTTGAACCGGTTTGGCAAGTTTGAGAAGTGGTCTGTATGCTGGGATTAGCATAACAGAGATGTGGTCCGAGTACCCGAGGTGGGGGCGGGGTTCAGCTTTGTATGCATTTTTCTCTGTTGTATAAACAAAGTCCAGTGTGTTGTTTCCCCTTGTTGCAAAGTTCACATGTTGGTAGAACTTTGGCAAAACTGTCTTTAGGTTTGTGTGTTTCACCGGCTATGACGAAAAAGCCGTTGGGGTTATTTGTTTGTTGTTTGGTGATGGCGCTGTAGAGTTCACGAAGCGCGTCCTTAGCGTTTGCACACGGGGGAATGTAAACCGCGACAATAACAATGGCCGTGAACTCCCGCGGCAGATAGAACGGTCGACACTTCACAAACATAAACTCCACCAGCGATGAACAGTGTTTTGATAATACCGCCGCGTTGTTACACCATTCTTTGTTGATATACACACACAAGCCGCCCCCGCGAGTCTTACCAGACAGTGATGAGTCTCTATCTGCTCGGTAGCAGTTTAGGCCGTGCATCTGAATGGCGGATGTTGTCGTTTAGCCATGTTTCAGTGAAAACAAACACACAACAGTCCCTTGCCTCATGCTGTGTAGATCGATTGAGTTGAATTAAGTCCAGTTTGTTTTCCAGCGAGCGAACGTTTGAGAGCCGGTCTTGTGGGGTTAGCCCTTAGCCTAGCTCGTATACCTCCGCGCTTACCGCGCTTCCGTCCTCTCTCACACTGCTTGCGACGCCGCCTTGTGCGGGTAGCATCAGTAGGCGAGACCGCGGTCTCGAGGTCCGGCTTCAGCAGTAAACAAAGGCCTCATAGCTTCTCAATAGCCGCCGGCGACAGTCGGTGTTTGTATGCGTTGTCGATATCCAAAAGGCTTTGGTGATCATAGATGCGTTTAGGAGTGATTTCCTTATGAATTAGCGGTAAATTGACACTATTTGGAGAGGAACAGACGACATTAAAAGACATAAAAGCACCGTCTTTGGGACCCGGAGTAGCCGCTGCATCTGACCGCTCCGCCATCTTAAGTTTGGATGGTAAATAAGCTTGTAAATATTGTATAATTTCTGTTAAAATCATTTGAAGATTTTTAAAATGCATTGAAAGTTTAATGACATTTGTAAACATTAACTAATGATCCATTAAGCATTATATAAGGTTTGTTAACAATTTATTAATGAAGGTTTTAATCATTGTAAACCATCTGTCAAAATCCTTTGAAGATTTAAAAAAAAATGCATGATCATATTTGAAAGTTTAATGACATTTGTAAGCCTTTCAATTTACATTAAATAACGATCTGTTAATCATTTGGTAATGTTAAATAAGTTAATTAGTTAACATTAACAAGCACATTATCTCATATTTCTAGATCTGTGAAAAATATATATTTAGTAATGATTAGTTAAACATTATATAATGTTTGTTAGTGATTTATTAATGAAAGTTATTATAAAGTGTTACCTAAATTCTTTGGTATCTATGTTCCAATACTGCTGCCATTATTTCCAAATATTCCTTTTGATAATTGATTTAATTTCTGACCTACTAAGAGGAATCTGAATATCAACTATTTCTTGTACTAAAGTAGTCGAACCTGTTCATTAAAAGGGGGCGACCCAATACTTTTTACAATATAGTGTATATAGTTTTTAAAGCCAATCTATCTGCTCCCCATTCCTGACCCGAAATACCCCTCATCACATTCACTACTCGCTTACATCTTCCCACCATCTTTTCTATATGCTCTCTCCAAGTTAATAAGAGAAAAGATGGAATCACTCGCTGCTCTTGATTAAACTGCTGTTTATTTGCATCTTTGTTCTTATTTTTAATAACAAAGATACAATAAAAATAGCTAGGCTATATTGTGATTAATGATATAGTAATTATTATTAAGAAAAGAATTGGCGGAAAGTATGCAACATTGATTGGTGATTTTGCTTAGGAATCTTTAACTCGATTTTTCTCGAAATCAGATCTGCTGCCTCTATTGCTTTCAAATGGCTGTATGTCATTTTTTTGTCCAATTCCAGCAAGTCATGTATCATTTTGAAGGTATTTCAATGGAGAATGTGAAAATAAAAAGAACTCATTTTTTGAAAATTTGCGCATTCTGACTCATTTTGCCAGAATGGGTCACATTTTTTAGTATTTACATTTTACGGATTTCTCCAATCTCATGCATGGCAAAAACTGTATTATTATTATTATTATCATTTAAAATATGGTTTAATTAATATTTAAACACATTTTAATTAATAAAAAGGAACGAATCATAGAAAGTGATCAATTTCTTAACTCATGTCCATAATTTTCGGCATGTCATGGACTCTGTATACGGGAATAGATGTGTTAAAAAAGGTGAGATAACGAGTAAGTATGTGTGACCTGCTGAAATACATCAGAGAATTATTAAATGTAAATTTCAACCCTTTGTGACATTAATGTGCCAAAATGTGTTGGAACTAGGCCTAGCTAGCCTATAACATTCAACAATAAGCCACCTTTTCTGTCGTTTAATGCATAATGCACACCTCCGTAAATGTAATCTAAACATTCCAAGTTAATATCCTACTTTTTGTAGGATTTCTAGGCATTTTTCATGTCGCAGTTTTAGCCCATTAATCTTGATTTCTCACAGATTATTTTGTTTATTGTTTTTTTTTTTGTTCTGTTTTGTTTGTTTTTTTAGTCAGAGTAAATTGCAACTTGAATAGAGTCTCGTGAACATGCAGCCATTGGCCAAGGACAGGATTTTTCGTTCAAAAACTTTCATTAGCCTGTAGATTGAAATGAAAGCGCCTTAATACTACAATAATATTATAACATAAGGAAACTGTTTAATTTTAATGATTTTCATAATGACCGTTTAATAACCATAAAATGCAAAGAGCTTTTGTGTAAATTTCTTTCATTCTTTTTGTTTTTTATTTTTTTTTATTATTGATGCATAGGCTGTAGTCTACAACTATCTCATGTTTTGAAATTAACCCTCACTGTAAATTTGAGATTGTTATAATGTTATATTACAATGTTATTGTTATTTTATTTAATTATTTGATCACTGTTTACAAAACAAAATATGGTAATTACACTCAGTTTGCCATCTGTCCCTTTGCGCCACCTGGTGGTAACTTCGTGAATGACTTTAACACCCGACTGACTTGCAGTTAACGCAGTGGCCCTGCGGTGGTACACGCAGCGGTAATAGGCACTTTGGTTGTCCCCCTACTGTAAATAGAGCATGTTAATTTTACACTTAGCAACAAATATTAGGATATCCAGTGTGACTGAATTCAGTCCAGCTAGAGGGGGTTGAGGTTTGGGGGCAGTTCAGCTTCATCGTGGGGGTTGAAATAAAGGTGTGAATCGCTTGCTCTTTCATATGGAGAGTGTATGATGGGCTGTTCAAAGTTAAGGCCGGTACACACCAAGCCGACGGTCGGCCGACGGCCAGTTTTTGTTCGTCGGCCGACTAAGAAAAATGGCAAAAAGAAACACGCGTTTGCGAGAGAGACAAAAACCTTTGTTTTTCATTTATATGCTGCTTTGTAGTGTTTTCAATTTTGCACTGTTTTAATTGTACGCGGCATCGCTGCAGTTATTTTGGCAATACAAATGTAAAAATATATTGCAGTAATTAAGTACCAGCATCCTCACATTAATACAGAGATAAATAACCTATTTCTATAATCATTATATTTATTTAACTATTTATGTTTTATATTTATTCATGTCTTACATTTATATTTATGCTGAAATTTGATTATTTTTGTTGATATGGTTATTACTGTCAAATTTTGTGAGTGATAATTTAGCGAATAGGCTACTCTCCTGCATTTAAATGCGGCTGCAATTATTATTATTTTTTAGTTTTACTCAAATTGTATGAAAGCGAGTAAAGAAGGCTCCTTTTAAAATCACTTAAGTTGTCAATTAATGAAGCTCTTTTTTTTACACCATGTGCACGAGAACTTGGGTTTAAAAGTGATGACGTTTTATTAATTCGTCCCTTCTTTTCAGTTTCAATGATTTAGCTAAATCGTGACCAGGTTTCATTTAATTGTTCCTTGTTTTAGTTAGGCTTAATAAAATGGGAATGAAATTATACAGTGCCTTACCTTTTTCTACAATAAAATAAAGAATTCATAAAATAAGCAAACAATTTCTGAATGAAGTGAACAGATATCATTTTCCCACATAGTTCTGTCAAAATAAAGGACAGATAACTAAAAACAAAGTATGTGCGTGACAAAAATGCATGCTGTTTTATTAGAGGAATTGTAAAATATAGATTAAAAATTTATTTCTGACAAATATTAAGTAATGTGAGAATACTGACATTTAGCATATAAATCCATGTATGTAGCCTAGCCTACTGAACTAGGCTACCACTTTTAATGTTCCGGTGCAAAGTAAACCTCCATTCTGATGCAAAGTAAACCTCCTTGCACTGGCTACCGGTTGAGGCTTGCATCAAGTTCAAGACATTGATGCTTGCATATCGAACAACCACAGGCTCTGCACCCGCCTACTTCCACTCACTATTACAAATCTACATTCCCTCCAGAAGTCTGAGATCCACTAGTGAGCGACGCCTCGTGGTACCATCACAGAGAGGCACAAAATCACTTTCCAGATCATTCTCGTTCACTGTTCCTGGCTGGTGGAACGATCTTCCCACCCCAATCTGGAATGCTGATTCCCTGACAACTTTCAAGCGACAGCTGAAAACTCATCTCTTTCGACACTATTTGACTTCATCCTTAAAAAAAAAAAAAAAAAACTTTCTCTTTATTTATTCCTTCCATTTCTAGCTTGTAATTATTTGGAACAATGCCTGAAACTTGGTATTATGAGCACTTCCTGTGTCTGTCTGCCTCTTTAGGATGAATCGCTTTATGTATTCCCCAATTGTAAGTCGCTTTTGATAAAAGCGTCTGCAAAATGACTAAATGTAAATGTAAATGTAAATTTCTTTAAGGTAATATAACAAGATACATATTAAATGAATAATACTGCACACCTGTTAAATGTTTCAAATCTAAAATATGGTGTAGTACTGTGTAGTTTAGTGTAAATATAAGCACAGGCTCACAGGCTTGACATTTATCCTGCTTGAATTCGTTCTAAAGAAAGAAACGCACATAACTTCATAAGTACTAAATTTGCTTCTGTGAATATTAATTATTTTAACTACAGTGTTTTTCTTTAATTTTCCCCCGACTGCAGCCATCACGTTACACATCGGCGAGGCAAAGCTGACCATGAGGGTCACTGCACACTGAGTCCGAAATTTTCGCATGCGTTTTTCCATTTTTTCGTATTCGTCATCCTTTCCTATCAAAATGCATGCAACGGATGCGAAAACGCAGAAAATCGGACCTGATCCGAATTTTTTTTGACGGACGAAAGTTTCGGAGGCAGTGTGCAAACGTGATTGACACAACATGAGGTCGTATTTATTTTTTAACGTGTGAAAATTTCGGACTCAGTGTGCAGAGACCTTTAGTTGTGAAAATGAACTTTGATGCATTTGTTTGATAACTTGTGGTTAAAGCGCCACTCAGTGGTCAAAATCTGCAAATGCATTTTGCAGACGCGGCGGCACCGACGGCAGTAGAAAGTACATTCTGGTTGTCCACCAACTGTAGCTGCATTCACGCCATGTCGTAATTACCGTAGATTTAGAGATGACAACACGTGACATTTTACTCAGAGCTCATTGCATTATTTCATTTTTAAACATAAAATGTCAAGTAAAACCAGATAGGCAAGCCACAGACTTTTTTACCTTCAGACACAAATGTGATGCAACCAGAGCTGAGATGACACAGCTATTTGCCGAAATGCTAGCAAAATGCTTGCTGTCTATTAATCTTGTTGAAGGGATTTTATGCATTACTTTGAGCCCCAGTATAACATCCCATCATGCAAGATAATCACTGCATGAATAACAGCTAGAAAACTGATGCCAACACAGAAGAAAACATGGGAGCACGCAGACACTAGACAAGAATCGCATGACAATAATCACTCCAAGCCAAAACAGCCATCTGAGACCAGCTAATGTGGGGATTATGAAGCCTGAGCAAGGGATGTCCAAGAACCAATGGGCATGAGGGGAGTCAATTAGACTGGATCTCTTTATTGTGATTGCCCAATATGGTGAGACTCACCATACCGGTGGAATAGGAGATGGAAGGTAGAGTTTGACCACTGTGGGTACTGACAGAGATGGGATGAGACAGGAGTAAAGATCTTGAGCTGATGAGCCAGGGCTGACTCCATTCAGCATCAGAGTGCAGAAGATCTTGACAGGAGTGATGCGATGATGCCCATGCAGTCTGGCCAGGAGGAGAGTAAGGGTGTATTCACACCAGGAAAGTCAACTAGTTCACTTGCTTTGGTCCGGACTAAATACAATGTTGATTTTTTTTGTTGTTGTTTGATGTGGTTCGCTTTCACACCACCCTTTTTGCAAGTGAACCAGAAACTGTAAACAAAACTACACGTGTGCTTAAGGTCATCCATTCATTGGTTCATCCATTCAACCGTACCAGAGTTTGTCTGGAAGTGGACCAAGACCACCTCTTCAGCTGGGTCTCGGTACGGTTGTTTGGTCCACACCTGAGTGCGATTGCTGTATTCACACCTACCAAAAGATCCGCAACAAAGGGGGAAACGAACTAGAGTTTAATTCAATCAAACCTAACAAGACAGGTCTGAATATACCCTAACAGTCATTGAGGATTTCTTGAAAGCAATACCACCCATCAGTAACCTCATCTCTACTGATGTTGGCTTTCATTGCAACATGACAAGCTGCAACATGATTAGAAACATCACAGTAAAGTCCACAACCCTTCAGACGATCCTTCTGCTCCCAGGAGTTCTGCCCACCTGCGTGGGTTCTGGATCTAATTTAGGGCTGACCTTAGCATTGCAGGCAGGATCTTTATTCAATAAAATGAATAACATCAAAACGGATACATCTCAGCATTACACTTGTCATAGCTCAGAAGCCTTTCGCTCAATTTCCTTATCCAATCCATCCAGCTCCTCTCTCTTTGATTCGTCATTAAATTTCGTGGACAGCTGTATTTTAATAAACGGCGCAGTACCAAATCTGGCTATGTATGCCATTTTATCTCGGCCACAGGTGAACGCCTTTGCATATTCTGAATCAGGAAACATTGCCTTAAAGTGTGCGGATGTCATCGGTTTTTTTTGGTGTCGACTTATTGTATAATTGGTGTCGACTTATCGTGTGCAGAACCCACAACACCTCAGCTCTCAGAGTACCAGCTTGTGAAAAACTTTACAAAACACTTGGTTGAACAACGTGATTCAGTTCAATATCACCATATGACAGTGATTTCAGCAGGAGCTGTACAACTCCACTGGCACCATACTTTTTCGAATACCGGCATAGCATCAGTGCTTTTCCGAATTCATATGGGACTCCACTGCTTTAATATCTATTGTCCCAAGGTTTTTTGGCACATCTTGCAAGTCACCTCAAACTCGTTGCTTGCACCAGCTAACCATTCTCTATACTTCGCATCTTGGAGCCAAATTGCATTTAACTTACATTTGCCCATTTTGTCTCCTTCTCTCTTGCTTTTTTGCTCAGGAGATAGTATGTAAGGCTGTTGTAAATGCCGCGAATTGTCACATGAACAAACAAATCCACAAACCAAGAATAATAATAATAATAATAATAATAATAATAATAAAATCATATAACGCTAAATAGTTTTAATTTTGTAAAGTATTAGATATGTGTAAGTCAAAGTGTTAATTTAAAATTTAAGACCTCTCATAAGTAAAAAATAAAACTACTTTTTAAGACTTTTTATGGCCTTAAATGTAAAAAGTTAAATTGAATACTTTTTAAGGATCTGCAGATTCACTTCAGTAAACAATAAAATGTAAAAACAGTAAACATTGTCCAGAGTACTTAAATTTCTTTAATTCACAGATGTACAGGTAGCCTACTCATATACAGCAATCTGTAATTCTTCAGTCATATAGAAGGTCTTAATGCTGAGAAATTCAAATGTGAGTATAATTATGCATAAACTCCCATTTTAATAGACCATGTTTTTTTTTTTTTTTTTTACTTTTTATTCATTACAAATTGAAAACCGTCAATTTTTCTACAGTTGAAAATCATCAGCGTTGCTGCTGTGAGTCATATTCAATTCTTTGAAATAGCTTCCCAAAAATTATAAACCCTTTCACAAGACCAAACCATATGAAACTGACTGTTGAGAACACTATTGACAGTCTGGTGAAGAGGACCTCTTCATCTGAAAAGGTTTTCAGTATAATTGATGAAAAAAATTGAAAATAAAAATTTTAGGTCTCTTTATTTTAAGGTCCAATTCTTGCTATTAACAAACCATTAACTACAACTTTTGCCTCAATAAACTCCTAATTTGCTGCTTATTAATACTAAGGTAGTTGGTAGGTTTAACTAATAAACAGCCAATATGTTAATAATAGGCATACTAACAAGCAAATAGTTAATAGTAAGAATTGGTCCCTATACTAAAGTGTTACCAAATTTTAATAGCCCATGTTTTTGTATTAAGGTGTCTTAGTTTCCCTCATGATGTTATATGACATAAAAATCATGAAAAATGCTGAGAATGTTGTGATTCTTGTGATGATGGGAGTCTAGTTTCCTACATGGGCTACATGATCTTTGTGCAAGGAGTGGCTGACCTGGTTAATCTTTTTACAATAACGTTTTCACTTGAACAATTTCTAATCCCTTTCCAAAGGGAATGACGTCTGAAGAAAAGAGCAATAAATACATATCTGATCATAACCATACACAATAAAAAAAACTCAGTAAAATAGAATACAGAATAATAAAACTTATGAAATAAATCAAAGAATGATGTCTATGTGAACGTATGATTCTGTTGTTATGGTTCAACATTAATACTAATGCATGATGAAGATAATTTGTTGCATATTTAGTTTAAAAACAATTTTAAAAATTTTAACATTTACTTGTTGTCTTCGTGGTCCGCTAGTAAAACATTACATACAGATATTCATAGATAAGTTGAATAACTACATGACTGAACATGACACTTCTGAACCCAAAAGAGATACGCTGGTTTTTGGACCAATCGTAATTCCAGTTCCCAGGAATTTTGCCTCCAGCCCACCCAGACCAATAGATGCACCCGTGTCAACTCCAAGTCCCAGTTTTGCAGCAACTGGACCGGCTTTGGCTGAAACGCTGCCAACTTCAGCACGGGCCATCATTCCAGCTCCAGTCACACTGGCTCCAACACCAGCCGAGGCGTTCGGACCTTTGGCTTCTGCTTCTAATACGCTCAATTCAGCAGCAGCATGACCCACTCCTGCTTCTGCATAGACTCCAGCCTTGGGAAGTCTGTGTCCTGGTTTGTCTTCGAAGCCTAATGCATATTTTCCATATTGAGCATATTTGCCCTTTGCAGTGGTGTCTGCTGGTCTGTCAAATGTGTCAATGATGTTTATGGTGTCCAGTAAATCAACATTAACTGATGCAAGTTGGACATTTGGTTTTTTTGAAGTTTCCTTTTTGATATTCCATGTTTCTTTTTTGAGTAATGACTTATTTATGTCACTTGAAACATTGAAATCGATGGGGTGTCTCCCTCCCCGTAGCCGTTTGGTATAAATTATATCAGATTCGTCATCTGCAGAAATAAGACAAATAGTTGATTTAAACATCAAAAGAGACAATAACACAAACTTGAATTGAGTTTTTGTCGTGATGAAGATACAAATTTGCATGGTTTTCAATATAACATAACAGTGTTGTTTCAAATCACAGACATCTATTCACCTAGATGGATAATAGTTTTGTGAATAAATATGATTCAGAAACATTTAAGATAGATTATGATGCATATATGGTCTCTTATATGGACTTTTGAAATTGAGCTTCACATTTTTCTTTAAATTTACCTATTACTATTTACATATTTATTTCAGGCTTGATAAGGATCAGTGTTTCTCTATAGTTTTGTGAAATAATGAAATGAAATGCAGCATTCTCAATGTTTATTCTATAATTAAAGTAATTATTAATATAATTATTAAAATTCTCTCACCTTGTTCGTCACGTACACGACGACTCCTTTCACTCATTGTGCCCGTGTAATGACACAAGTTTGAAAATCCTTTTAGATTTTAATCCAGCAACACAGTCTCTCATCCGTTATATGAAGAACCGACTTCTATCATGTGGTTTTGGGGAGGAGTCTTAGGTCATTAACCTTTCATTTTCTTCATGACCACAGATGGACCTGAACCTCACCTCAACACATTTATTGAATGGCAATATGATTTTCTTAAATTGGACTTTTCATTTGAAAATATTCTCTGAATATCTGGGAAATATTATGTAACATTAAAAGTTATTGTGGACACAATAATACAATGTACCTATTCAACCTATATTTCAAGGTAATAAAAAAAGAAAGAAAAAAAGTACATACAGTTGGTTTGAGTGAAAAAGGCCAACTACAAGAACAGCTCTGAACTATAAAACCTTATGAAACAAAGATAAACATTCAATGACCCAAGTTCAAACTCCATGTCTTGAAGATAAAAAGCTGTTATCCCACTGGTCTTACAGAATCAGATGTTCTTCTTTATCTTCATAAAGGGAGTAGCATGATATGAGTAATTCGAGTGCGGAAAAAAAAACAGCTAAGGAATTTCACTTTAAACGTAAACAAAAGCAATCAAGTAAGATTACTGAAGAAATACTTAATGGCCCGGTTTCACAGACAGGGCTTAGACTAAGCCAGGATTAGGCCATAGTTAAATTAGGACATTTAAGTAGTTTTTATAAACATGCTTTGAAAAACAAACATCACTGGTGTGCATCTTGAGACAAAACAAAATCACTGATATATTTTAAGATCAGTCAGTGCAAGTTTATTTCAGTTGAAACAGCTCAGACATTTTAGTCTAGGACTAGGCTTAACCCTGGTCTGAGAAACCGGGGGTAGATGAATTACTGCGTTAAGCTAATTGAGACTTATAGCACTTGCATATCATTGCTCTTTTGTTGATTTTGATTGCTTCCATTGTCCTCATTTGTAAGTCGCTTTGGATAAAAGCATCTGC
>JAFVLL020042059.1:0-55415 GCA_021397915.2 Tor tambroides
TAAACTTGCACCAGTGTCACTGGGAAAGCTGGCTCCTCAATGGCCTAAGCCAATATTAAAATAAAAGTAAACAATCTGATTTGCATTACAGATATACATTATCACCTTGTCAGGCTCTGCATGATCCGTCATGGTGCCTGTCATAATCACAGCCTCGTCCCGAGAGTACTGCAGTCCCTCCACAAACTGGTTCTCCTTATTGGCTGATTCCTCTGCAAACTTCTTGCAGATAGCATCCAGGCCACGTACAGGTTCGTAGTGAAGCTTTACCCATTTGCGAGCTGGGATTATTCGGATCTCTGCTGCAACCAGGAACCCCAGAGTACCGCAGGACCAGGGAACGGCATAGAAGAGGTCAGAGTTTTCTTTCTGTGAGCAAGTTTTAAAACATTCATTTTAACCTGTCTATGTCTGTGTTTGTTTTGTATCATCTGTAACAACGGCCTCACCTCAGTGCAGCGGACCAGACTACCATCAGCCAACACCAGCTCAAAAGCCACACAAATGTACTGAAACAAGCCATAGATGTGAGATGAAGACTCAATGCCGGTTCCCATTACCAGCCCACCTGAACACAACATAAGACAATCATGAGAGACAGTTTCTTAATGGAGAATCACAATAAATGACCAAAAAAAGCCTTTATAATATAAACTGAATGTAATATTTAATATTAAACTACTGTTCAAAGGTATTTTCAAAGTTAGCTTTTTTAATGTTTTTGAAAAGTCTCTTAAGCTCACCACAGCTGCATTTATTTGATTAAAAAAATAACAACAACAAAAACAATAATAATAATATTGTGAAATATTATTACAACTTAAATGAACTGTTTTCTGTTTCAGTACATTTTAAAATATGTTTTATTCCTATGATGGCAAAGTTGAATTTTCAGCATCATTACTCCAGTCTTCAGTGTCACATGATGCTTCAGAAATCATCCTGATATGCTGATTTGCTGCTCAAGAAACATTTCTTATTATTATCCATGTTGAAAAAAGTTGCGCTGTAGAAAGATTAACAGAACAGCGTTTGTTTCAAATTGAATTCAATTCTTTTTTTTTTTGTAAAAGTCTTTAATGTCACAGTTTTAGTTTCTTTAAATAAATAAATAAATAAATACACACTCTTTGAAACTTTGTAACTCTACAGTATATTGAACCTGAACTCTATATTCATATATTCTTCCTCTCGGCTCAAAACAAGAACTATAGAAAACATTTGAACACTTAGTGGAGATTTTAAATATAATTTAAAAAGTTTATAATGAGTTATATAATAAGTTTATCATTTTTGCATCTATGCTACCCAAATGTGGGACATATTTCTGTGATTTATGCTTCTATCAATAAACATTAAATAAACCCCAAAACTGGCTAAACTTTTCAAAGTGACAAAAATGTATTATGTAACAGGTGATAACTACAGTCAACACAATTTGTACAAAAAAAAGTGCACTATATCGAAGTGCACTATATATTTTGGCTAATTTTGATGTTTATTAGACACTTCGAACTGCACTTTGAATTTCATTCCATTTTATTCATTATAAAACACCATACTGTATGTCATCTACATGTGACCCACATACCTATTTTTAGCCAAATTAGCATGTTCCATCACTATGTGATGATTATTTTAAATCTATGCACAGTGTTATGTTGTGTTTGGGTTACCTGGGATCTGCTGTAAGTAACATTTTTAATACTAATAGTTTTTCTATGTTACCATTACATTAAAGAACTTAAATCTCCCTACAAATATTTGTGCTTCTAAAGGTTGGAACACCAAAGTGAACATTCTTTGTGAAAAGTGCCAACTGAGAGATAAAAAGGAAGGGTCAAAAGTCCAAATTACTGACCTTTATAGATACACGACTCTAAACTGCTTTTAGAAATGGTATTGTATAAAACGATCGCTTTTAAACAGTGCTTACAGTATCAGAGATATAGGAATCAATACATGTGGCCAGAAATATCTCCTATCATTCAACATTTCACAAACACAACACCTTTCCAATGTCTTATTACTAAGTACTGTGTCTCTACAGAATTACAAATGAATTTGAAGGAGAGTCCGTGTAAAACATTTCTCCGCTGATGAGCGCTCTTTTCAAGGATCTATAAACACTTTCAGCAATAGGACCCGTATCCGCCCTAATCTAATCTGCCTCATTGAAACAGGGACTATGCTCATCCGTAACCTAATTATAAGTAGCCTCTGATGCACCACACATGGCATATAATATTGATCAGGAGAGAACGTTATGCTCCATTTAAAGAAAGCGAATATCTGCAAGTGCTCAGAGACATTAAAGAAACCCCTTGTGGTGCATGCAGAAAGAAAGGGAGAGATTATACAGGTCAGAGATGACTTACAGTCTTCATCTAAATGGAAAGAAGTCTTACTGTGTGCTGAATAGAAAATGTTCAAATGCATCTATACGCCACATAAATAAGAGTTTGCTGTAATCCGAGACTTGGTATGAACCAGCATAACTAGGCTTAACACACAGATGCAGGAGGAAAAAATATGTGAACCCTTTATGTGTATGTGTTACTGAAATTATGCAGAAATCCATAAAATTTCCAAAGGTTCACATACTTCTACCAGCAAATTTTACTGCAAAAAGTTAATATTCAGATTTACTCTCTTACAGAAAATGTACCACATCCTCAAATGCAAAGTAAGTTGTTTTGGATAAACATTCAGTGAATTATGCAGGAATAATTAAATATTTGTTTACTCGCTTCTCTCATAAAACATACCAACTGTGAGGTCATCGAGTTCAGGCACCACAGGCAGTGTCCAGCCAATAGAGTTGAGCAGAGCGGTCACCTGACCCATGTTAGCTAAGGGTTCCACACGCACCACCTGGAAAAAGTAACAATGTTTGATTTGTTGTTTATAACAATTGTACATTTCGTCACTTTACATTGTATTAATGCAAATAATCACATATGACAAATTATTTTTTAAATTCTTATCTACGTCCGTTTTTACTTTCCAGTGAAAGGCTTGTCTTTCCAAAATGTTCACCCAAAAATTAAATTTACTCACAAACGGATCCTCTGCAGTGAATGGGTGCCGTCCAAACAGCTGATAAAAACATAAAAATACTTGTAATAACAAAAGTAATCCACACGACTTCAACAAATCAACAAATCCATCAAGACATTTTTAACTTTAAACCATTGCTTCCTCTATCCTTAATACTGCGTTCCCCAGTGAAAAAGTCATCTTGTCTGAATCAGGAGAGAAATACGCACAGATCAAGCACTGTTTACTAATGGAAATACTCCAAAACAGTTCTAAACAAATATGTTAGTGGATTTTGAGGACAACAGGGTATAGACTCTTTCACTGAAAGGAAGCGTTATTATGGATTTTAAACAGTTTCATGGATTTGTTTGTTATAAACATGCAGCTTTTCATTTCACAAGTCGTTAATTGATAGACTGAAGTCGTGTGGATTACTTGTGGATTATTGTGATGTTTTTATCAGCTGTTTGGACTCTCATTCTGACGGCACCCATTCACTGCAGAGGATCCATTGGTGAGCAAGCGATGTAATGCTAAATTTCTCCACATCTGTTCCAATAAAAAAACAAACTCATCTACATTTTGGATGGCCTGAGAGTACATTTTCAGCAAATGTTCATTTCTGGTGAACTTTAAATTTTAAAGACCTTTTTTACCTTTAACTTTAAATGAGGAGAAGAGATTTAAACAATTTTACTGTTGAAAATTATTATCTAGCAACAGCCACCTGCCGTTTTGTGTCCACCTCCAGAATGTCCATCATGTTAATCATGATGTTCTTATGCGTCTTCTTGTATTTTCCCACCCTGAGGGACACAGTCAGCCATCCTGGACGACCTGTGCACATATGTTTCTTCCCTCCCTCCTTTTTCCATTCTCGCACCTGAAAAAAATTAAATGCTCACATTTTATTAAAACTAGACTGCATCTAAGTCTCATCAAGTTTATATGTTCTTTTTTTTTTTTACACTGATTCAGCAAAAACCACAATAAAATTACCGAAAACAATTTTAATTTTAGTTAACAATAACTACACTGATGCACCTGTCATGGTGCGTCGAATAGTAGGGGGCGTGTCAGTAACATTTCGCCACGCCCCTACTTTCACCACCCCCTTCACTTGCAGAGAGGCTTTTTTTTTTTAATCAGAATTTCTTTGAAGAGACACCGCCTACCTTTATAGATCAAGCCGTTTGCACATTTCATTTTTTTCCCCATGCATATTCATTAATATCACATCATCTAATTTGCATGCATAACGCATTATCATCAATGCAATACTGAAGATTACTTGAAAGGGACTTTGGCAATACTTATATACGAAATATTAAGTTATAAACGAAAGTATAATATGTCACATATGAAAGCAATCGGCTAGAAGTTTTGCAGATTGCCTACCTGTCTCTGAATATCTCTGACTCGTTGGTCGTGCTGCTTGGGCGCTGAGCACATCTTGAAGATGATCCACGCGCGCAGGTAATAGTACACATCAAAGATGACAGATAAGGGGAGCAGAAAGAGGCAAACGAAGATCCATCTCTGGTGTATTATCACGTACTCCAAGCCCTTCAACTTAATCCATACCAAAAACAAAACAACTAACCCACCCAAATATAACAACGGATCCATTGCGACAGATTTTTTAATCACGAAAAGCCTAATTAACGTTACAATGCAATTTAAAAACGCATGGAGCTTGTTGCTGGCTTTTGATTTAACAAATGCTTTTTATTTGTATTCACAGCGGACGAACATAAAATCACATGCGTCAGCACTGCCTAATAAACTGTTATTTAACGCTATTTCTCGTATTCCTTGTGCGCGCAGTTTCCCCACACGCACAATTTGTCATCTATTTTGCATGCTGTTTAGGAACTCGCCCAGGTGGTCTAAGCACCGCCCTCAGCATGCGGTGATTGGCCAGTAGCGCGTCAAATCAGATGACGCCAGTGGTTGCGTATCGTCTGCTCAGCCAATCACAAGAAAGAAACACCGTCACACCATTGACTCAGTGAGATGTGTTCATTATCATAGAGCAGTTGAGAAATGAGGCGACTAGTGATAGCAGTACAGTTATAGGCATACATTTCAGTTAAAAAAAATTATTCCAATACTACAATTTAGAAGATTATTCCACTAGTATCATTAAAAATTTATAGAATATTCTTTCCTGGGTTTAGAAGAGGGTTTTATCATGGTTTCTGATTATGAGTAAAATAAAGTCTTTGCTTAAAATTAAAGGAAGACTAACAATTTTTTGGTTCATAGAACGCTCTGGGAACATTATTCTACGGTTAAAAATAATCCAACAAGAACCATACTAGACTGCTTAGGGGAAGATCTGTTGCTGGAACATTTTTGTTCTACAACATAGACACAGCCATACCTTAAATGTGAATTTGAGCCACTAACCTATGTTTTGTGTTATGTAATTGCTAAGGTAAGTTTACGTGCTTGACTAATTTTATTTAGCAACAAGTTAGCAATTTCATTTAAAATTTAAAAAAATCCACAGTGTTTCATTTAAGTTGTAGAACAAAATGTGAAAATATCTTCAAGTGGGTTCATCACAAACATTAAATGAGTAGTTCATCCAAAAATTACAACTTTGTCATCATTTTACTCACTAAAACCTGATTCTTTCTTTGGCTGAACGCAAAAGAAGATATTTTGAAAAATGAGTGTAACCAAACAGTTGCCAGTAGCCATTGACTTTCATATGTGACCCTGGACCACAAAACCAGTCATAAGTGTAAATTTTTTGAAATTGAGACATCATCTGAAAGCTGAATAAATAAGCTTTCCATTGATGTGTGGTTTGTTAGAATAGGACAATATTTGGCTGAGATACAACTATTTGAAAATCTGGAATCTGAGGGTGCAAAAAAATCAAAATACTTAGAAAATTGCCTTTAAAGTTGTCCAAATGAAGTTCTTAGCCATGCATATTACTAATCAAAAATTAAGTTTTAATATATTTATGGTAGGAAATTTACAAAATATCTTCATGGAACATGATCTTTACTTAATATCCTAATGATTTTTGGCATAAAAGAAAAATTGATAATTTTGACCCATACAATGTAGTTTTGGCTATTGCTACAAATATACCCCAGCGAGTTAAGACTGGTTTTGTGGTCCAGGGTCACATATAGTAACATAATTTTTCCATACTGTGGAAGTCAATGGCTACCAGCAGCGTCTTCCAACATTCTTCAAAATATCTTATTTTGTCTTCAACAGAAGAGAGAAACTCATACAGTCATACTTGTGGTTGAGTAAATGATGACAAACACTTTTGTTAATCTACTAAAAAACATAAAATAAACTCATAAAGAAAAATCTAAATGCTCTATGAAATTTGTGAGCAATATGCTTTCTACATTTTTGACATCATGACTGAGCAGCTCATGAAGAGGTAACCGGCAAATAATGTTTATAACGGTTCACACTGATAAAGGCTACTACAAAGGTATTTATCAGCTGGATTTTCATTCAAACATGTCCATATCTTGGGGGAAATCTATTTTAAAAAGGTTAGGGATCAGTCAAACCAAAATGTATTCAGACACCTTCAATGTTTCTCACATTATCACAGTTTATTTGCTATATAGTTTAGAAATGTTAATAAAATATGACAAGAACTCAAGAGTTAAACTGTGTCAGAACAAATTCATCTTGATAATGTCAGATAACTTTGATAGAAAGGTATGTAACAGAACATGGTCTGGTCAAAGTATCAAATCAAATTTTTGGTCCCAAATTTTTAGCAATTTTACACTATATGAAGAATTTTTGGGTATAATATGTCACAGTTTACTTTATTTTGTTATCTTCACTTACATAAATGAAGTGTCCTGCACCCATTATAAAAAATATCAAAAATGATATGGTGTCTGATTAATTTTTGGTTTGTCTGTATAAGGGATCTTTATATGTCTTCTAAAAATTCATGCCAATAACCATCTGGCCTACAGACGGCTCTGGGGTGGGGCTTGAACGCTGATGATGCTCTTATAACGATAGAGGAGTTTGACAGCAAAGCAGCTGCGCTCATTTGACAGCATGGACTAAACCTGATGCGCGTGAACAGCAAATCACCGCTGCGATCGAGTACATGTTGCATTTGTGTAATTCACTTTACGTCCTTTTTTACTACAAGTGCGTAAATCAGGACATTGGGTAACATGACGGTATAATCAGTCATAAAATGCGCACAGGATATGCAATTTCCTTTAGAAGTGAACCAATGCAGACAAGTCTCCGTTTGAGGAACTTGATCACCCTGGAGTCTCGATGTCATCTTGAAGCTGGACGATGAGCGCGGAACTTTCCAGATAGATCAATGTTATGAATTTACATTATGCCTTCACTACATCATGGCGCTATTTTTATTGGAGTATTTTTAATAGTCACCGGTGGCTCCACCGCTTTTCTAACTTCTAATCAAAGTCGACTGCAGGCGTTCAGCATGTGCTGTGTGGTGCTCGGGGCGGTGATGCTCATATTAGGGCTCTTCTGGGCGATGAACGGCAAGAGAAACCCGGTGCCTTATAATGAAGAGTACAGCCACGACTACAGTCAAGTCCTGTTCACCCCACCGCCCGGAAACCACTTTCCCGAGTCCCAGAACGTCTTTCTGCACGGGTAAGTGGGGAATCGCATCATAAATGAATTATAAATGCCTACGCTGATGATTTTGATAAGATGAAATAAAGGTACAGAAGATAAAATCACAGTCTGAGGAGTTTCCATCCAAAAGTGCATTAGGCTATAGCGTTGGTTGTATGCAGTGAGGATCAATAGAGTTATTAGCTGAGTGACTCGACCCCCAAACTCTAATCAAAACACATAAATAATAACGTTTTGTGTTATTTTAGTATCCATAAATGAGCACTCACACACTCAAGTAGAATCAAGTAACTATAAAATTGCAATTTCAAGATATATTTCATATAGGCTACAAGTAGCCTATGGATAAACAGATAAGCAGATTGTAAAATTACTCATGAATTTGCAATTTTATACGTAACTTTTACTTTTTATATTGTACTTTTTAAATTGTAAATGTATTTTTATGGGCTTTAAAGTAATTATATATATTTCATGAGTAATTCTACTATATAGTAGAGTTACTCATGAAATTGCAATTTTATATGTACTTTGTACTTTTTATATTGCACTTTTTAAATTTTAAATGTATTTTATGTACTTTAAAGTAATTATATAGTCATGAAATTGCAACTTTATATGTACTTTGTACTTTTTATATTGCACTTTTATATTGCACTTTTTAAATGTTTTTTTATGTACTTTATAGTAATTATATTTCATGAGTAATTGTACTGTAGGCTATGTAGTAGAATTACTCATGAAATTGCATTTTTATATGCATTTTCATTTTTATATTGCACGTTTTAAATTCTGTATGTATTTTATGTGAAGTATTTTACATATATTTGTACTTTAAATATTATATATATATATATATTTTTTTTTTCATGAGTAATTCCACTCTCTCTCTCTCCCTCCCTCCCTCTCTCTCTCTCTCTCTCTCTCTCTATATATATATATTATATGCAATTTTGACTCAAAATATCTCAACTTAATGTTGTATATTGTTCTTATTCCAACATCCATAAATCCAATAATCTCTCTCAAACTCCTCCATCTCACATTTTATCACAGGTAATATAATGCCATGTCATTAAAAATAATTTGAATAAATGTAAATATTTTTCAACATATTTTCAACATAAAATAAAAGAGTAGACCTGATCTATGATAAAAAAAAAGAGCAGCCTTGAAAATGTGTAAGTGCTCCTCTAGATAATTTACCAAAAAGCGGCCCACACAGAACAGATGCATACATTTTCATGCAGCTTTTTTATTTGATTGGAATAGATAGGGGCAAACATGGAGATAATTTTACTTTTCCACCCATAACCCAAATCCCTCCGGATTTACGCCATCTCTCTTTCCTTTCCCCCTCTCTCTCACCATCAGATGTCATTAAAAATCACTTAGAGGAGAAGCTTAAGAACCGTTGCTGCTTTTCTGTGCTGTTATCTGATACTGAAAGGCCCTCTAGTGTTGATAAACAGCATATACCACCTTACATTCATGTTCTGATTCCCTAGGCCCAGTACACTTATTAATAATAATGTGTGATTGTGTTTTGAAGGACTTTACAAAGACGAGGTGTATATGGTGAAGATTTGGACTATCCCCCAATGGAACCAACCTGTTTTAGCCCTACAAGTCGGGGTCGCCCGCCTCACTGGGACATGGAACCTCCACCGCCTTATGAGGTGGCCATCAAAACCACTAGGAGTTCCACGCACCTGAGACGCAGCTACTCAGACACACAGCTGCTCACTGAACCTCTGTTTGGACGCTCACGGGAGATCAGTTTCGAAGTGTGACATCTGAGCCATGTTCATCTCTTGAGACCCGAACTGAATACCCACCCTAAAGTATTCGCAAACAAGTGTTGATGAAGCTTCAAAACAGGCATTGACAATCCACAGCTCGTCGAGTCGAGGGGGTGTTTTGTGCCTCTTGAGATGGTTCTCATCTTAACCATGTGTTTACAGCCTTATTTAGAAAGAAATGTAGAATACTATGCTTTTTCTCAAATAAAATGCATTATAAATATCAAATCTGTAAGTAAGCTATTGGAAATAAGTGGTTAATATCATATTAAACATAATACAATGCATTTTTTTTTAAAAAAGAGAAGGCTTTAATAGTTAGACGTAATTCCCATCGTTTCAAGTCATCTCAATAATATCTCAAATTCTGTATATTCTAGTATACTTGAATGTGAGAAAATTAGCTTCTGCATATGGGAGCGTATTCAGTTCTGTCAAAGCTAGTGAACCATGATGTCAAAATAAATTGCAATTACATTTATAAATTAATGTTTTATATTATTTTATATTATTATTATAATATTTTTTTCAGAAAACAAAGGTAAATCGATTTACTTTTGTATAAATATTGTCATTTATTATTAATAAATATTACTAATATATTAATAATAATTAAATACAATTTAATTAATTACAATTAAATATTAAATTAAATATTCATCAAAATCATACACAATTTGTAAAATTTTCCAAAATATTCCAAATCAAAAAGGTATTTTGCATGATATTCTAATACTTTTGGAAAAATATCAGAGAATAGGTTTGATTAATGACAACTAAAAGTGTTTGATTTGTATATTTATCCATTTTTTTAGACTCTTGGGGCAAAATATTGTGTTTAATGTAAAGAATATTTTCATGGCATATGAGCACACAATTAGGACTCAAAAACCGCATGGTCAGGTCACTGTAGATCTGGCCAGAGAGATGATTTATGCATAAAGCACATATTGTGGTGCCTGATAATGGGAGCACCTCTCTGCTGAGAAAACCACACAGCATTACTGAGTTTAATGATGAACTAATGCGCTGTTAATACTGTTTAGAACACTATAAACATTACATTCAGAGCCACTGCTTCCTCTGACTCATCCATTACAAAGATATTCATCTTTTAACAAGGGCACTTCTGGGTATTCTCTACATTTTGTACATATTCTGTGTGTTTTCTTTGAACTGTGATGAATAATCTACCGAGGGCTATTTACATCAGTTCTGTTTGCATGCTAGACATTTATATGAGATGATGTACATTATTTTTTTTCATTTAAACAACTAACTAAAGGATAAACCAGACTCACACTTTTCTTTTTTTATGTGGTATGAAAGGCAAACACTGTATGATTATAAATCTTTGCACCAGTCATGCAGCAATGGCTGAATACCTGTGGGAGGTGAATGACATGAATGACAATGTCTCACACTCTATATATACCTCATCAGTGACGAAACAGCTAGTATTTATGTCAGTTTTCGATTCTACGAAATACAGTATCTGTAGGCTAAATGCTACAGCTTGGCTGTTACAGCATAAAATTTAAACTGATAAATATACGCTCTGCATAACATATGACACTTAAAGTAGTAAAGATTCAGATCATTTCCAAGTTGTAACCATGATAAACATCACCAATATCCTGCTGAAAATAACAGAATAGACAAGTTACTAAAAAAAAAAAAAAAAAAAAAAAAAACTTGTCTAAGAACTTGTTTGTTTTTACATTAACTTATTAAACTGTTCAAATGAGACCTACAACACTGTTCTAACTATTGACTAATGTTGTGGAAGTACAGTGTGGCTTTATCAGTTTCATCGTAAAAAGAGCTTTTGTTGGCTTGTGTGCACTGAATAAAGCTGTGTATTGTATCAGGAATCTCTGAACTCGAGTTCCACGAGAGACCCGTTTGGCTCTTCCACGCCCAGCCAGGACTGGGTGATTTCCCTACTGACAAGTGATGGGAAGTCAGACTCATTTCCGCGACTCGGTTCTTTCGAACAGTTGAAAAAACAGTTCAAAACAGATTCACCGATTCTTTTACGTCACAGCGTAACACGTCATCGAGTGTTGCCTGACAAAATGACAACTCCTTTTCAGTGAACTAATGCAGCTATATCATCTACCGTGTGAGTAAAACGTTAAGCATCAAGACAACGTAAATAACTAGCTAAGTTGCATATTATAGCCAAATTGAGATAAGGCACAAACATTTTTTCAAACATTATCTAATGTATATTTAATCTGTTCACAGCATCATTTTTCTACACGTTATTAGAATATGTACAAACCTAATCAGATTTTTTAATCTCTTACTGTTTAAAAATGTCTGTCAGTAAAATATTTTGATTAATGTTTTTTTCCACCTGTAGGTAGAAAACAAACAAGCAAAAAAAAATAAATAAATAAATAAATATATATATATATATATATATATATATATATATATATATATATATATATATATATATATATATATATATATATATAATTAAACCGTAATAATATGAAATACTGTAACTGTATGCTCTAGCAGCCAAATGAGCCAAACGGTTTAGTGAACCGGCTCACTCGAATCATTGAAAAGATTCACTTCAAAAGAACGATTCATTAACGGATCGGTCGTCGCTCTGAAGTGGCATCAACCTCCGCCCATAAACTCTGCCACTTCCTCTTCACGTTTAAATGCCAACAGAGACTCAAACAGATCTACCGACACCGATGGCTGTGGGAAGAATCTGACTTTCCATTAAGGATTCTCTAAGGAAATGACTGGCCGAGTCGCGATTTCCGTGGTAAAGTGAAGAGCTTGCTGGAAATGATTATCCTCGTTGAGTATAATGAAACAAGCGACGCTAGACGCGTATTCAGTACTTCGGGACAGATGTGTTGAAGACCGTTCATTAGAAGAAACGCTTATACTCATCCACTGATGTTCAACTTCATGGCAGTGAATGGTGGTCGACGAGGTAATGTATTTATAATGACTACATGAATAGCACGAAAAACTCTATAGTTCTGATTTCTTTTACATGTGAAAAATATATAGCCTATATATTCAGTCACAATGTTAAATCATAATATTTGACTATAATAATTGTAACGGCATTTGAATTCCGTTTATTTATTGTATTTAAGATATGACGGTATTAGATTGATACAGTGTTCATGCGTTACATTTTAATAATGCAAGACTTATCTTAAAGACCACTCATTTAAACTTTACTTTTTTAGTGTAACTAATGTAGTCATACTGTTTATGTCATATTAATATGTATTTCTGACTTCTGAACATTTTATTTAGATGTTACCACATGTAGCTTAATTTATTAGATATCTATGAGCATTTGAATTTATATTGAAGCATGCTGCAATATGTTTTAAGATGTAAAATCGATCTTTTCTGTCTTGGGTGCAAGTATAATGTTAACTCATTTGTGCTGCTCTGTGTGTAGGATGGTTTGTGATCTCTTTTTTGGATCTGCAAGGATATGAACTGACACCGGGGCTGGACTGACCTTTGTGCTGTGCTCTGCGCAACACAACTTGAAGCGCATACTCAGACTCTCATACACACATGCACAGTGATACGTGTGGCGTTACAAGGGCGGAAAACAACGTGCCTACTAGTGATGGCATAGCCAGAAGAAACAACATGTCCTTCCAGAACAGATGGCAAGTTTCATTGGGGATCTTGCTTTTGATGGCAGGCCTGGTGCTCTTTATGACTATGTATATGTACATTGTTCTCATTGGCATGGCTATAGTGTGTCTGGGCCTTTTTATTCTCATCCGTGCCTTCTGCGTGGTCATTAAATCCAATCACGTAGCTGTGCCGGGTCACTTCCTTCTACACCCGCGAACGGGCACCCGTTACACCCACCATCAAGCCATTGCGGTACAAAGGTAAGACGCAAATGCTGAACCTTTTTTTGCGCACAGATATCATTAGGAGGCTAATTTATGAGTGCAATTAAAGAGATCCATGGGTTAAGCCAGAGTTGTGGCAACTATATACAAACACGATGAGTGTCATGGAGTATGTAAATGTCAAATCAAGTTTCTGGAACTCTGTGAATAGATAAACAAAGAGACCAAAAGCTGGAATAGATTACATAAAATCAGACTACAGTAGCTCTGACTTGTCCAGACTGCAAATCGAAGCAAAAATCTGTGCAAAAGTCATGTAGTGTATTCCAAGTTTTACACATGGGCAATATCAAAAACAGAACATAAATAATAAGGAATTGAAAGGTCAAGAACCCACAAGGATAAATGACATGGCACTCATTTTTTGTTGTATCTATAAATTTATTCAAAAATACATTAAAATGCAATTCATACATACATACAATGTCTTGAACACACATATTCTATGATAAGCATGTTTTTAATTCACTTATTAGGTAGTTTGGTATAGTCTTTTATTATTGATTCTAAGTATATATGTACTTTGTAGTATGTTTTCCTGAAAATGACAGTCATGTGGTGCAACCAACATGCAGAAAACCCATAAAATAGGAAATCATAGAATGGACCCCCTGCTGATCCTGACCTAAATATGTTGCTTTGCTAAATCAGTTTTTTAGCATTAGTTAGGAGTCATTAAATGATTGGTTTTATTTAAGTATGAGCAATAGTAATAGTTTTTTTTTTTCCGCACACACTAGTATGATAGCTGAAAAAGATAAACATCAGTCGTGAAACATTAAGAATGTTGAAAAATAATACACTGATTGGTGGTTTTGTATACACTCAGTATATCTCTGGCTTTCAGTTTATAAAAATATGCAAACTAAGAGGGTGCTCTGTCTCTTTTCAGCCCACTCTCAGTTTGAAAGCCAAAGTTAAGCAGAAGTAACAAATGTTCTGATTATAGAAGTAGGTCAGCAGTGAAAACAGTGAGAGTCTGCAGTGTTAGATGGTAGACATGGTGAGTCTGCACCCTTTCCATAGACTAATTCATGTCACCAGCATTTACCTTTACTTTCATAGTGCAAAAGCCCAATGTACTAGTTGGAAAGATGATCATTTTCCTTTTTTAGCAAGAACAATTTGGGGGGGGGGGGGGGGGGTCATCAGATTCATACTTCCAAACTTCAGCTTTATCTTTTAAGTTTGTTTTAATTTGTATTTAATTTGGTGTTTTTCTTATTCCAGTTTAATAAACAAAGACAACTCTGTGTCCCTTTCAAAACATAGCTCATTGTTTGTTAACCACTTCTGCAGTTTGTTTGATGACTTTAGTTTAGTGGTGCATAAATTACAGTCTTTAGCTTTAAATTAGATTTGTTAGGAAGTCATTCTGTGATGCCCAGCTCAACACAACAGTGTTTTATGTCAATTACAGTAATTAGTTTGAGAGTTTAAACTGACTCCCTACATTTTTAAATGTTTCAGTGCCTGACAAAATGCAATTGTGTCATGTAATTAATGGAGAAACTGAGAGAAAATGTTAAGGCAAGGGAATGTTTACAGACCAAGTGAAGACTGAACAGCTGCTGGGCGCCAAATTCTTTCAGTGTTCCATGTCTGAAGGAAAGAGAGAGACAGAGAGAGAGAGAGAGAAAGGCCCCCCTTCTATTTAAATGCTAGTAAGGTGCTGGTACTTCAAAATGATCTTAGTTTATATTTAAATCTATTTTTTGTTTGGAGAATCGTGCCGGATCAAAGAATCAAAGGGGGCAAACCAGTTCATTCTGACCACATGATCATGAATATAAATGTTAACAGAAAGCAGTCAGCATTGTACACTAGCCCAGAAAGAATGAGGAGGGAGGGAACGAGAGGAAGAGAGACAAGATTTTTTGTTTCTTGCAACATGCTGAAGCCATCAAATCAGTGCCTAGGGGTCTCCCCTTCTCCCCACCCCTGTCTTTTTGGCAAATGCAGTACAGTAGTTTTAAGGGAATAACGTTAAACTCTCAAACTCTTTGGTTTAAAAAAAAAAGAACACACTAGCAAGCACACACTATGTAAAATAAACGTTGTCTCTATAATTCCTTATTACCTAAAGGCCCTGATGTACTTTATGCGAAATTGGGGATTTAACCCGTGTGACTTAATTTCGAACAAAATCAGGCCAAAACGAAGTTCACTTGGAGTTTGTTTCAAGCAAGTTTAAAGCAGTTTGCCAAAGCAAACTTTCCGGAAAGTCAAATGTTCGTGAACAAAAACATGAACACACTGGAGAGCTGCTTTATAGTAAAAGCTGAAGTTGTAGTTCTAATTGAAAGTGACATGACACTGACTTGTATGCTTAATACTATAAATCTGCTTGATTTAAAGCAATCTGTTTTATAAAGTGTAATATACAGTAAATAAACATGACTTGACTGGAGTGCATTGCAGAGCTGGTGCAAACACATATACATATCGCTATGATCAGATGCTTTCCTAACTGCTGTTTTCTCAGCACTGTCATTTTTGTTGTGCATTTATTTTGTTATTGACAGAAAGCACTCAGCACATTTTTACATATTCATCTAAACGCTCCCAGCAGTTTGAGTGCCGTAGAGATTTTTGCTAACAGTATACCAATGCAAAGATATTTCAAACTACTTTTTACCCCTAATCGAAGAGTGAAAAAAAACTTTGCCATGAGTATTGGGGCCTTCATTTTCACGCAAAAATGAAAATTACCCCTTGATTTACTCACCTTCAAACCATCAAACCATACCCACCCTTATGTCTCAAGCCAAAAATGTCCTGGCTCTTCCAAGCTTTATAATGGCAGCGAATGGGGGTCGAGATTTTGAAGTCCAAAAAAGTGCATCCATCCATCATAAAAAGTGCTCCACATTGCTCTGGGGGGTTAATAAAGGCCTTCTGAAGCAAAGCGATGCATTTGTGTAAGAAACATATCCATATTTAAAACTTTACAAACCGTAATCTCTAGTTTCCGCTAACTGTCGTTCACATGTTCCAGCTTATGACGTAGGCGTAGCGTAAAATCCGGTAAGAAGTGACGAACGCGCAAGCGCAGAGGAGAGAGCAAAACAAAACACCGTATGAATTAGAAGTACAAAACGAGGATTTGTAAAGAAAAATGTCAGAGAATTTTGATATGCTGTAAGCCAAGAAAAGACTGGTTTTCCTTTGCTGTAAACAAAACTTGGTTCTCGCAAGACTAGCATATTCTCACTGGAGTTTATGCTATGCCTACATCATCCTCTGGAAGGCCACTCTCTAGTGAACATTCATACGACAGTTAGCTGAAGCTAGAGATTATGGTTTATAAAGTTTTCAATATAGATATATTTCTTACACAAATGCATTGATTCATTTCAGAAGGCCTTTATTAACCCCCCACCCCCCAGAGCCATGTGGAGCACTTTTTATGACGGATAGATGCACTTTTTTGGACTTCAAAATCTCGACCGCCATTCACTGCCATTATAAAGCTTGGAAGAGCCAGAACATTTTTTAATATAACTCCGATTGTATTCATCTGAAAGAAGAAAGTCATATACACCTAGGATGACTTGAGGGTTAATTTTCATTTTGGGGTGAACTATCCCTTTAAATGTCCAGTTGAGTTGCTATTATGCCACATATTCAATCTATGTGTACGCATATTGACTGCTGTTCCTGTTTCCCAGGAGGCTGGATCGGATCCGGAGGGCAACGGCAGAGGAGCACAGTCCAGTCCAAGTGCCTCCCATCTCAGACACCAGTCCACAGAGCCAACCTGCAACCCCTCCTCCCTGGCAAATGGAGCCGCCGCCGTCCTATGAGACTGTTATGAAGACCACTACAGCTGTAAACCAAGTATAACCACTGCTTTGACTGTAGACACTGACACGTTATGATTGAAAAGTTGGCCTAATTGGGAATGCACAGATATTAAAAATCTGTCAGTCACAGTTAAGCCAGTAATTATTTTCATTTTATGGCTGATAACTGATAAATGGCCGTATTAAACTCTATTCTACTTAAAAAAAAAAAAAAAAAAAAAAAAAAAAAAAAATACTTTAAATGCTACAACAGAATGTAGGCATCAAAACAGCGATGTGATGAAAGATGGAGATCTTTTATTTTTCATGTGCACTATGAAAGGTGAATATTTATCTATAACTTTCATTTTTAGATCTGCTACAAAAAAAGTTGGTTTGAATGAAAAAACAAAGTAACTTAACTCATTTTTATGCATGAATGCACACTGCTCTGCATGCACTCTACAAGAGATGATGCACTTAAAGGGTTATATCTTTTTCATCTTTATTCCTTAAGTTATTGTAATAGTAGATACAGACTGCAAAAGTAATCCAAATCTAAAAGGGAAACAAGTTCACAAGCACATATGCAATATTTAATGATAAATGATAAAAAAGACAGATAACTGATATATCATGCAGCTCCATTTCTCTATCTTTCTCTAAACTGTTCTGTGCCTTAAGTGACAAGAAACTTCAGTTTCGTAATTTTGTATTAATAATATGGACTTATCATTCCAACCTCCAGTTTGCTATCTTGTTATAGAGATGTACTGATATGAAAATTTTGGCTAATGTGATAATAATTCTTTAGTTTTGAAGCCGATAGCTGAAGTCCAGATCTCTACATGCTACAACAGTGGAGTTGCTTTTAAAATGGGAAGAAAACAATCTTTCCTATTTCTTATATAAGTACAACAATTTGTTGGCTAATTCTGTGAACCATCACTGATAACTGATAACATGACTTGCATCACTATAATCTCATTTCTCACTTTTTCATGGTGGATTGTGAAATTGAAAACATAAAAACTGAAAACTTAAAGCTTATTTATCTTCTTGAGGTCTGAGAGACCCAAGGCCATATCAAGAGTTCAAAAACTAGTTACCATTGAAGGTTGATGGTTTTCAAAGTTGTTTACTTTCATTTGTTTTATTGTATTTCTCTACAGTGTTTTTACTTGTGTCAAAAACAGAAGCAGTGTTACTAAAATAGATACAAGCCACAGTGATGAAATATGCAATCCTACATTGTGGTAAAAAAAGAGGGGAAAAGTGTCAATATCTGTCTAAAGGGTTTTGATTAGGTCAGATAAAGGGAATGTACATACATTAATTTGAAGGGAAAATAAAAGATTAATTTAAAAACACTATTATTAATTAATATTATACATACACTACCATTCCAGTTTTGGGTCTGTAAGATTTCAAAAATGGTAAAAACCGTAATATTCTGAAATACTACTACAAGTCATAACTGTTTTCTATTTTAAAAAGTAATTAATTCCTGAAAGCTGAATTTTCAGCAGCCATTATTCCAGCCTTCAGAGTCACATTATCCTTCAGAGATCATTCTAATTGGCTGATCTGGTGCTCAAGAAAAAATTCTTATTATTATCACTGTTGAAAACAGTCAAGCTGCTAAATATTTTTTTGGAAACCATTAATAAAATACATTTAAATGTTTTTACTACTTTTATAAATTCACTGCTGAATAAAGGAATTACTTTCTTTAAAAATAAAATAATAATAAATCACTTACCCAAAACTTGAATGGTAGTGTTTATTACTGGAGTTGGTGGGACTCCAAACATGAAGTCAATCTGAACAGAACATTCAACAAGGTTAAAATGCTAGGTTATGATTGTAATGCCACTGAGTACCTCTTTATTAATAAGCTGAACCAAATATTGAATTGTGCCTTGATTTCTACTGACTCACTTTTTTCCCCTAATGACCAGAACATGTTTTTGAGAAAGATTTATGCATTTGCTAATATATATCCTCTTATTTTTCTATATTAATGGTAGGCCTACATTACATTGTAAGATATGTGATTTGAGAAAATGTGCCTCTCTCCTTTTTGTCACTTTCATTGTTCACTACCAGAAACTATTATCTCTGTTTCATGTGTGTTTTATTAATTCTATATCACACAATGCTGCATAAGTGTGTTTTCAGTAATGTTTTGTCAGTTATGCATAATTTTATTAGTATGTTACTATCACCTGTGCATAGAAATACCAGTATACCATATGATACAAAACTGTATGATTGATTTGTATTTGCTAACTAATAATATTATCAAACCAAAAGTTTTTGTGTTCTTGTGCTTTATTTCTCTTTGCTATATTATTAAGATGCCAGCATTCCTAGAAATGAATGTAGTACGATTGCTCAAGCCAATGCAACCTTTACCTGGGGGAAGGTCACCTGACTAAGGCCCATTACAGGTTCAGTGATCCGGATCGTGGTTCTCCACTGGCCCTGCGTCCTGTCAGTCACTCCTACCCTTCACCTCTATGGGGACACATTCATAAAGCTCCACACACTCACTGGTACTTTCCTCTGTGAACCTAATAAACCACTGCTGGAAGTTTTTTCCATGGCAGAGAACAAGCCGTACCGCTATGGGCTCATCGTTCTGGGAATGGCGTTCGTGGCGTTGGGTCTGTTCATGATTTCCGTAGAGAAGCCACAGGTGTTTGCTACGTTCTGCGCTGCGGGAGTGATAATGGTGATCATTGGGTCTGTCTGGTCAGTGTGTCAGTGTTACCCCAGGGTAAGGAAACAGGCTGTCTCTACTGTTCACTAATATATCTATTCAATGTTTTATTATTAATTCATAATATCAGATCTTAAGTTATTAATACTCAAAGTTAGAGTTTGAATAGTTTTACATTCGAGTGTTTCACCCGTCCTACAGGTGACTGTTATACTGCCAGATAAGGAAGAACTCTGTGGAGCTGAAAAACAGGACTTGAGTGCAGGAAGCTCAGATGAAAAAAGGTTAGAGTGATCTAAAAATACATACTAATTTCAGTATAAAAAAAATCAGATGAATTGCAAATGACATTAAAGATTTTTTAATTTAAAAGCATACATTTGCCAGTGGAAAACATAAATTCAATTCAAGAAACTAAATGTCTGTTGTCTATAAATGTGGTTCTCTAGTAAATTTATGTTGTAGAAGACAAAAAAAATGAACTATAGATTTTGTATTTTTTGGCAATAAGGCATTTACAAAGCTAAATAAGGATGTTCTAAATAAACAGGAGATTGAATGGATAATTTTTAATAGTAAAGATAATGCAAACGGTCATCTCCATCATCCTCCATTCATTCATCTAGTCTAATTCAATCTCTTCCTTGTCTTTCTGTCATCACACTGGTCTGTATGTTTTCTGAGAACCCATCAAGACTCATTACTTTCTAAGTCTAACTTCACTCTCTCTCTAACTGGGTTCAGCAGTTGGCTAATAGAATCTTACCAGCCAGAGAATGTAATTACTCTGAGTATGTTGAGATTATTGTTAGTAGAAATCTTTAAGAGACAAAGGTTCAAATTTACAACTCAACAGCCTCTCAAAATCTCTCTCTCTCTTTCTTTCTTTCTCTCTCAGCATGTTTTATTTGATGTAAATTACACTGATAACAGTGAGTTTTAGAAAGCGGTCTACGAAATGATGAATTCCCCTACATGCCTGACCAAAAAAACAAAAACTGGCAACTGGCATCACTGTACTCAATATATTCTCCATCATCAAATCCTTCCACCTTGAATGATATCTGACATTTACATTCATTTCTTTTTTTTGACTTTGTCTCAAGGACATTCTTTATTAGAGACAAAATATAATTGAAATCTCAATGTTAATTATCTATGAATTAAAAAATGATGACAATACATTTTTGAATGTTTTTGTTTTTAATTGTTGTGGGTTGATGATTAATCATTTTTATGATGTTTAGTTTGATTTTTGGTCATGTTTTAATAAAATTGACCAAAAAATCAGTTAATAGTGACCCTTGTAAATACCAAGCAGTTCCAAACAATATTAAAACAAAATTATGACTTTACGAAAATGCATTACAAAAAAATACAAAAAATAAAGCAAAATAAAAATGAGAAGATTTAATAAATAAAACCTTATTTAACAAATATTTTTAACAGGTCCCCATATTTTTGAACCAGTTTATTACATTTTTGGTCCTTAAATCCACCCTTTTGCTGGGA
Organism: Tor tambroides; assembly: GCA_021397915.2. Taxonomy (NCBI): domain Eukaryota; kingdom Metazoa; phylum Chordata; class Actinopteri; order Cypriniformes; family Cyprinidae; genus Tor; species Tor tambroides. Next base: position 21,425 of record JAFVLL020042059.1, read on the forward strand.
TCAGTATAATCCTAATTTGTTGACCCCAGCGGTCATGTCATTTCAAAGGGATTTCAGCATTTCAGATCATGTCAAAGGGAAAGTTCACTCCAGAATGAAAATTTCTGTTAATTTACTCACCTTCAGGACATCGAAGATGTAGCTGACTTTCTTCAGTGCAAAAGTAAAGAAGATTTTTAGCTGAAACCATGGTCCTTGGTGATTCATAAAGTCAACTGCTAAACAAACAAACAAAAAACATATCAGGCAACACAAAATTAGCTCCTGACGATACATATTGAGGTCTTAAGCAAAATATTCAGTCAGTGCAGGAAACATTATTTACAATGGTAGCCTATACACAGTGCTGGGTAGTAACTGATTACATGTAACACATGAGAGTACGTAAATGATGAGAGAATTTTCATTTCTGGGATCGTTTTTATCCCTTTAATGTGTAACACTTTTTAAATTAGTATATATATGTACATTGAAATATTGTAGCATAAATCTTACATTTATTTCCTGTCACAGTCCAACAAAACCAATAAGAGCTCCTTTGGCTGGCTTCTGTGATGATGAAGTAGAAATATCATCAGATCCAAAACGCCACACAGAGAACAAACACAGTGAGCGTATCATCGTCCTTCACACATGTCGAAGTTCTCCCAGCGTTCTGGCCTGCTCCAGCACTCCACTGACGGACAGAAGAACTCCAAGACCAGACCTCAACAGAGAGATGTACTATGGGAAAGTGGAGGACTCTGAGCTGGAGAGTGAATAGCTTGTCCAAATCATCATCTACATCTGACATAAAAGACACCTATGTAGTCATACATTTGTACAATAACAAAACATGCATGTGTCATCACATTTTACATTAGGCTGTTAAGCGTGTGAATGTCACAAGGTCTGACCATGACTTTTTCAAAAGCATATGATAATAGAATCGTTCCACTCTCAGGGAAATAAAGCTGGAAAAAGTTTAAACATTAGGTGATGAAATACTGGTGACCTTGCGGACCAGAGGACGCTGAAAGAGGAACTGCTTGGTGTGAAGTTTTTAAATGTAGTACTTGAAATTATATTTCTTCACTGTGTAAAAGTGATAATTGTTGAGCCAGTTTTAGATATTTTTAGTCATGGAAAAAAAATGCATGTTGCAATACTGCGAATCATCAAAGTACTCACACACTTTTTTTTTTTTTTGGCATGGTGGGGACTTTCCAATTATGAGGTTCCATTTGTGCCAAAAAGCAGTCAACTGCTTTGTGCTAAAAAGCAGTCAACTGCTTTGTGCTATGCATTTGTTCATGTCAACAGTCACTGTCTATGTGTTAAGATGAACAAAGCACATACATCTACTAATTCATGCCCTTTTGTTCTGTTATCCTCCTTGCCAATCTTGTTCTGTCATTTACAGAAGGCTGTTTCCAAAAATGATGGAGTTCCATTTGTGCCAAAAAGTTTAGACTGCTTTGTACATTTATGTCTACTGTTATTGCTGTTGTTTCATTTGCATTATCTGTTTGTGTCGTCCTCCCTGTCATGTGATCATATCAGTATTATGCTTTATAAGTAACTGCTTTCAGTAAACGTTCTGCAGTGCATTTTACAGTTATACAGGTAAATAGAACGTTTTTTTGTTTGTTTTTTTTTTACCCAGTAATGAGTTTTCACAATCTTTATAAAACTCTGAATATTAGACAAAGCAGGATGATATTACCCTAAGGACTATATAGTAGATTCACTCAAGTTCAAAGAACAAGATAAATGCATCTAAAATGCATTAAAAAAAACAACAAATTTATAGCCTATGTTCTGTTAATTTAAAAATGGAGCAGTAACTCATGGAGCATAAAACTGAGCTGAACACAGGGAAGAAAACTGTGTCTCAGTTTACAGTAGACACAGATATGCGGTCAATAGGTTTTGGCACAAATTGAATGCCATCACTTGACTTCTGCTTTTATACTGAGCTAATGATATTTTCTAGCCGCTAAACAGCCCTCACAAACCTTTCTGCGTTTTTACATGTTCATTCAGACATATTTCTATGAACAGAACAGGTCACCCAAAAATTAAAATTATTTGATCCACAGTTTTGGAACGATATATAAGGCTGAATAAATTCTGACAGAATTTTCATTTTTGTGCGAATCATCCTTTTAAGCTCTTTGGACCAATGGCCTGCCTTGCAACATAGTTTCTTTTTTCTTTTCATGTCTTTTTTTTTTTCGTCATGTGACACTGTATAAGGGATTACGTCATCTCTGCTTCAGTAAAGGTTGTACTTTTAACAGCCCTTGATTCTTGCATTTTTCACACCAATCTCAGTAATTCTTGAATACTAAAAACAGGTTACATAATTGAAAAAAGTTCTGTATCAATTCTTTTAGATGAGCATTTTTCATGGTATTTTGGGCGCACCTCCTTTTTCTCCATCCCCCCCCCCCCCCCCCCAACACTGCCAGATACAAAAATAGCCGACTGCTTTGACAGTATATATTGTATTGTGTTTTATTCGACTGCAACTCTTTTAGCTGCTCAACAATAGCACTATTTGGCCAACAGAGGACGACGTAAATCTGTTTTTGGTCAAAGTGATACCAGCATATGGAAAGCCGTTTTAACATTTAATCTAGAAGCCGTACTAATATCTATTTTCATGCTACTAGTACTTATTTTTTAGATACTAGTATCTTTTCCATTAAGTACTAGTACTTATTCATTAGGTACTAGTGCTTATTCTTTAGCTACTAGTGCTTATTCTTTAGGTACTAGTGTTTATTCTTTAGGTACTAGTGTCTTTTGTAAAGTTACTTTTTACTTATTCATTAGATACTAGTTCTTATTTATTAGATACTAGTACTTAGTGACTAGTATTTAATTATACTTATTATAATTATAACTTATTTTTTAGTTACTAGTAATTTTTTAGACCAGAGATATCCTGAGCTTAATAGATACTAGTACTTTTTACATTTGCCTTTCTGCCAGTATGCTAATCGTATGTTGAATATTAATGGACCAGCAACATAAAGGAGAGAGATTAGACAAGAAACGGAAACCAGATGGATGTACTTTTTTTGAGGAAACCACAGAAAAGAAACAATCATTTGTACACAAGCACATAGAAAACCTATTTTGTCAGTTTTGTAAACACTGTAATTTCGTAAACATAGTAGCCTGTTTGTTGGTCATCGAGTGACCTCTAGTGGCAGGATGGAGATAAGACACGAATTTTATTATCTCCAGTAAAAACAATAAATATCACATCTTCTTCTTGCTCTTCCCAAGGAGCAGGATGATGTTCTGGGGCGGGAAGTGGTGGCGGTGGTGGAGGTGAAGGTGGAGCAACTGGGGTGGTTGTTGCTTGTTACTATATAATGATTGAAATCGCGAAATGGCCTCAAACGTTTTATTTCTTGCATATAGCACTAGTGCTACAGACATTGAATGTTTTTACATTAATGTTCTGTACAGGGCACACAAAATCTGAACCTTATGGTTTTCAGACAAACATTTTCCTTATTTGGAAAAAAGGCCAAAAATTATTATTAATAATAATAATAAACAAAACAGGTATGCTGTACTTGTAGGGCTGCAGGATTTGGTCAAAAATGTTGTTTATATATCAATAGAACTAATAATGATTATGGTTATTATTTCTAAATAAAAACATTAAACAAAATAAGGAATATTACTTTTGTAATAACACTATTTCACTATAATATACAAAACTGAGTATTTAAGAATAAATATAATAATAAATATAGCTGCAAAAAAAGAAATGTACACTTCTCTACACTGAAGAAAAATGTAAGGATTTGCAAATGTTTACCTCAAAGTTCTTAATTATTTTTTGCTATTTTTCAATAACCAGTCATTTCTTTTCATTCATACTCTTCGCCAGAGGGCGCCCTCGCGCAGAAACTCCACTAGTGAGACTCACTTCCAGGAAATCCCTTATATGGACAAAGACATCCAGCTTTCGCTGTTTATGTAGCCTAGTAGCTGCATAACATGCAGATAGACGTTTTACTGATGAAACATGAAGAAAATAAACAATGATTGCGACAATATATGGTTTTATCTGTGTTCTTCAATCCATCTCAGGTATTTTTATAAGAATAAAGTATGTTTAAAATGCAATGCTAATCGACAGCCCTTATCACTGTATAGAATATTATAAAGTGGCATGATTTCTGCCTCATTCTAATGAAACCATGTCAGATCACAAAAGGAACTTATTTCAAACGCTCGACTGATGTTATGATGTGAATTTGGAGTAAAAACATGTCAACATACTTTTGTTGGACAACAGGTTTGTAATCTTTTCTTTGTATTTTTATGGTAACCAATTAGCAAGGTAGGCTAACATACAAAGCCAGTTAGCCCTACTTAACAATCAAATTAATTCAGAATATTAATGTATTGTATTGCCATGTGGACTCTGATTGGACGGTTGAGAGGTACTCATGTTTATGTAATGATTTGTTTGAATTAAGATATCTCCAAATACATTCTTACTAGTTCTTTATGAGGTTGAAGATATCTCCAAATGAACAGGTAGTGGTAGTTGTTCTGTTTTTGATATCATCTTTTGATTTCTGACTAGTAATTATTGCAATAGTGACTAGTATCTATTTAAATATTACTAGTAAGCATTCATTAGATACTAGTACCTATTTAATAGATACTAGTAGTTATTCATTAGGTACTAGTACTTATTTATTAGACACTAGTATCTTTTGTAATTACTACTAGTAACAATTCTTATCTTACTAGTCAGATCTGCTTTTTTACTAGTCTTATGTTATGACTAGTCCAAATGGCTACAATAGAGTTCAATTCAAAAATTTACTAGTAAAATAAAAAATCTTACTAGTAACATTTCGAATAAGTACTAGTATCTAATAAATGCGTACTAGTATCTATTGAATAAGTACTAGTATCTATTTAATAGGTACTAGTATCTAATGAATGAGTACTAATTTCTAAAAAATAAGCACTAGTACCTAATGAATAAGTAGTAGTACCTAAAAAATAAGTACTAGTATCTAACGGATAAGTACTACTATCTATTAAGTACTAGTCACTAGTGGAATATGTACTAGTCAAAACTGAATAGTTGATATCTCAATGATGGATCCCCATAGAAGTCAATGGCAAAAATTTAAAATTTGTTACTAGTAACAATATAATAGTTACTAGTCACTATTGAAATAAGTACTAGTATCTAATAAATAAGTACTAGTATCTAATGAATAAGTACTAGTACCTAATAAATAAGCACTAGTATCTAAGGAAAACATACTAGTATCTAATGATTAAGTACTAGTATCTAATGAATTGTTACGGGGCGAATAAGACGTGAGACGTGCGGATCCATATGCAAAGCTTTATTATCCAGGGATGTGGTCAAAACACAGGCAGGGTCAAACATCAGCAAACAGGTATAGCAAGGGCTAGACACAGAGTTATCCTAGGGCAGGCGTGGGTCGACGATCGGCGAACAATATCCAACAGGGGCAAGGCAAGAGAGATAATCCAGGTACACAGCAATAATCCAAACGAGGTGAAAACAAAGTCCGAAGAGCAAGGCAAAGGGTAAATCCAGGAAACACGGGCAAGAATCAAAACACTAGGAACACAGGCAAGACAGGGCTAGACTAAACTAGAAACTCAGAATTAGAACTGGCTCCGTAATGTAGCTATCACAAGATATATACGCTAAACAATACTCGGCGATATGACTGAGGAAGTCCATGGTTTATAAAGCCTGAGTGATTAATGAGACTGCTGGGACAGAAAAATAGCCAAAAGGTTGCAATGAATGATGGGGATTGTAGTGAAGTGCAAGAGTCCATGCTGTGAGTGGGTGACCTCTGGTGGTGATTAACCGGAAGTGCATGGACCAGACTTGTGACATGAATAAGTACTAGTAACTTTACAAAAGACACTAGTACCTAAAGAATAAGCACTAGTAGTTAATGAATAAGTACTAGTACTTAATGGAAAAGATACTAGTATTTAAAAAATAAGTACCAGTAACGTTAAATTAGATACTAGTGCGGCTTATAGATTAAATGTTAAACGGCTTGCCATAACCAGCAGCATCCGACGTGCACGCGCAAATATTCGGCTCTCGCGGACGCGCACAGGTGACATGCGAGCTTAAGTTCCGTGTAAAAAACACTATAAAGACATGCAGGCATGCAAAAGGCTTCCTTTTTTCTTGTTTGAAAAAAGTAAATCCAATTTTACTACAAATCAATTTCAGTTTAATTGTTTAGTAGCTATTTATTGTTATTCCCCCTGTATTTCATAATATATATTTAGCCTCTAACTAACTAACTGACAATTTAATTTCACAGGTTTCATTTTGGCAAATGTTACATGTCTGTGCAGGAATAGTAAACGCATAAAACGTGTGTGGGTGGACTGTAATCTGACTCCTCTTCTGCTGGATTTATTAACGAGACATCGTTCGATATAAGGACAGTGAAACGTCAGCACGCCCCACCTCACCGCCTTCAGTCAGTCAGAGAGATTCAAATGACATGTTAAATGACATGAGGATACACTTCAGCTCCAAATCTCTCTGCTTCATATACGTCTGCCGCCTTATATGACGAACAACAGTGCAAAAAAAGGGAATTCTTAGCAATATCACCTAAACTACTTATTTTATATTTGCTTAGTTTAGTGTCAACAGAATGAAAAGCGTCATGACGGTGTGCTGTCTCAGTTTTTTGCTGGGGTTTGTGGCTGTAGTTGAGAGTGATGAAGACTACACTGAGGATGAAGAGATGATCCTGTCTCTAATTCTGCAGGATGACACCCAGCCTGAAGCAGAGAGCAGGCCATCCGCCCAGTTTTACAGGTGCACCAAGGTAAGATCACTACCTGCTAAATTAACTAATTGGGTTTATTTGTGGGACTGGTGATATTACCTGATTTAACTTAAAAATCTTAACAAAAATGCTTCGTTTGGGAAAATACTATAGGGAAACGGGGGAAAAAATAAAAATGCTGCATATTCAAAAGTAAATAATTCTGGGGTTCAGTCTGGGGTGTTTAATAAAAAAGGTTGTTCAGTATTCTGGCCTAAATACATTGAACTGTTGTTTTTATGAAAGTAAAAGAATCTATTCTGATATATGAAATGTTTGTTTTCTGTTAATCAAACAATGTGAATTTACTATGTCTACAGCATGCAGATTGTTTAATAGGTGTATCAAATGAAATATAAAAAATATAATTAATAATGCATGCATGTAATTAGTATGTTTTTTTCCTCGAGCATCAGTCACATTATTGTTAGTCCTATTATAATTAGTTTTGTTACCATGTTTTCATATCACTGATATATATATATATATATATATATATAGATAGATAGATAGATAGATCTGGTGTCGGAGACGAAGAGCGTCATTCTCACATGCAAACTTTTATGTAACTGCCAATAAACTTTGAAATGTTTTTATTAGTTGTGTAGAAACACTTGGAAGTTGTTCTGAGAAAAACAGTTTTGCCATAGCCTATATACCAAGAAAGTCTAAACTAAACGTACTGTACGTGTGGAACGTTTGGAATGACGAGGTTATCAAAATCAGTGTGAATCAAATGGTCTACGTGTTTTACGCAGGACGCGTGGCGCATGCCTGGTCAATATATAGTGGTGATGCGGAATGGAACGCACGTGAACCAGGTAGAGCGCACCACGCGCAGACTCCGCGCAAAAGCCGCCAAACGCGGATATCTGATAGAAATACTGCAGACTTATTCGGGAGCTTTCCGCGGGTTTCTGGTGAAAATGAGCAGGGATGTTCTTCACATGGTAATTTGAAATCATTATTACATAACAATGCTCGCAGTTTCATATTTTATATTTAAGAATATTTGAGCAGTCTGATGGACTGAAAAAAAAAATGAAAACAAGTACTGGAATTATAATAATTCTTAAAAATACACATTGCCTGTCTTCTTCATTCCATTGCATTTGTTTTTGGCAGGCAGTAAAGCTGCCCCATGTGGAATACATTGAAGAGGATTCCTCCATTTTTGCCCAGAGCATCCCATGGAACCTGCAGCGCATCCTTCAAAACAAACACGAGACTGGAAAATACTCACCACCCAGTGAGATGAAGTTTTCCCCTCTTTCCCAAACACTTTGTTACTTCTAAAATTATGTTCTGAGATCCAGAAATGAAAGCGTTTCCTTTTGCACAGTGTTTTTTATGGTAATAAAGTATTTAATCTGTTGAGGTGTAATGTTTGTGTGTGTGTATGTAGATGATGGAGCAAAGGTGGGAGTGTATCTTTTGGACACAAGCGTTCAAGTGACTCATCGTGAGATTGAGGACAGGGTGATGGTGACGGACTTCAACAGTGTGCCGGAGGAGGATGGGGTCAGAGTTCACAGACAGGTAGTTTAATGTAATGTGTTTTATGACAACTGGGCAGTTTTTAGAGCTAATGAGAAGCATATGTCCATCACTTCCTGCGGCCTTCTGCCCACAGGCTAGTCAGTGTGACAGTCATGGCACACACATAGCAGGTGTGGTCAGTGGACGGGACTCAGGTGTGGCTCGAGGTGCCAGTGTAAACAGCATCCGAGTGTTAAACTGCCAAGGCAAGGGTACTGTGTCAGGAGCTTTGGCAGGTAAAACAAAACATGAATAACTATTAAATACACATACAAGTTGTATTAAAGGGGTCATGACATGGCTTTTTTATTATTTTAATATGTTCCTTGAGGTTTATTTAAAATGTTAATAAAAAAACTAATAAATATGTGGAAAAATGATTATTTTCAACCCTCATTCTGACCCTTTGTTTAAAACGACCTGTTTTAAGTGCCGCGTTCTTTAAGGCTTGTCAAGAATCGGCCACTGTTATGATTGAACGTCACTGCATACAGTGCATACTGCAAACAGTATCAACACCCCCTCGCTATTGCATGTGTGTTTTGACAACATGATAAAAAACAGTCATTTCCAGACAAAGCATTATGAAATCATTTACTTGGAGTTTGTGATGCAGCTGCAGTCAGATCTAGTACTGCTTCATCTTTCAACAAATGTTTCTTTCCATAACGCTGTGCCTCATCTATAAAACAAAATGACACGATCCAGGATGCCATAAAAAATAAACTATCCACTTGTCCCTTATGCATGGGATCCTTCTGAATCTGTACAAAGATGCGAATGAGCTGTTTAAACCAAACGTGTTAAAAGCGAATGTTCTTTCACTATATTTGTCCAATTGACAGACACAAACGCTTGGACTGTGTCAGAAAGTGAACGCGCATCTCTATACTGTATCCACTGTAGACAAGATAGCGGCAGTGTTTGTAATTTGCTTTTGACACAACGCAACACATACATTCAGCGTGATCAAGTGTCAGCCGTTAGCGACTGACCGCTAGTGGGTGGGGCCTATGGTGAGAAGATGACTATTCGTCACCTCAGATTCAAACGAGCCGTTTTTGGAGCTTGATTCTATAAATTCTTTGTTTATAATGAGGAGGATGTTTTAAGCTATGAAACTTGCAGGAAGTTTTAATTGTACAAAGACCTCTTAGATGCCAAAAGATCTAGGCAAATTTGATTTCTCAAGTCATGACCCCTTTAAGTTAATTTAGAAAAATGTTTGTATATTTTAGATAAAATTTACAATGACATTTCTCAGAGATTTTGATTCTTATTGATATGACAGCATTTGTGTACCTAATAAAGAAGGTAAGTAATGACATATTTTACATTTAGAAAGTATCTTTTTGAATATCGCTGCAGAATTTGCATTAAATGACCCAACTCTGTTGCAGGTCTGGAGTATATCCAGTCATCTCTGATGTCTCAGCCTATTAGACCTGTGATCCTACTGCTGCCATTTGTAGGGGGATTCAGTCATACCCTCAATGCTGCCTGCAGGAAAATGGTGGAATCTGGTGCAGTGCTTATTGCTGCAGCTGGTAACTACAACGACGATGCTTGTCTGTACTCACCAGCCTCAGAGCCTGAGGTACAATGGATTGAATCCTTCAGAAAAGCAATTACATGTCAATATATTTGTTTTTGACATCATTTGGTCCACTGCTGCAGGTGATAACAGTAGGGGCTGTTAATTTTGCCGACCAGCCGTTGAGCACTGGGACGACAGGCACAAACGTGGGCCGCTGTGTGGATGTGTTCGCACCTGGTGATGACATTATCAGCGCGTCCAGCGATTGCTCCACCTGCTTCACCACCAAGAGTGGAACATCACAGGCAGCGGCACATGTCGCTGGTTAGCACACACACACACATGCCAAAACTATGATGTTTTATTTGATCAGTCTGTCCTTATAACAGCTGTGGTCTGTGTGTTTTGTCAGGTATAGCGGCAGTGCTTCTGAATCTGAATCCGAACTCTAGTTCTGCTGAGCTTCTGCAACAGCTCCTCCATCATTCAGTCAAACAGGTCATTAACCCAGAGTCTTTGCCACTGAACCACCGTCTCACTACCCCCAACATGGTGGTCGCCCTGCCTGACCTGACTTCCAAAATCACAGGTCAGAGTTCATGAGGAAAACTTTATTTAAATGACTCAACACTGTGGCTTGCTGAGCAATGACAATAATAGTGTGGACTGACAATACAGTCTGATGATGATTCTAATACTGCAATCAATTTATAACAACGTAATATAACAGCCTTATTAATATTTAATAATAATATCATTTTTAAAATATTATATTAATGTGTATATAATATAATATAAAAATCTTGTTTTAGTACCACTGATATACTATTATAGTTTTTGTTTTATTATTATTTAGTATTTTATTAGTTTTTAAAATGTCTATATAGTTTTTGTTTAGAAAAAGGTTAAATAGGTTTAAGTATTTTTTTAAAATATTTTATTTAAATGAATGAATGCTTCAAGTTAACAATAGTAACCCTGAATTTATAATATAATATAATACAGTAACATAATATTTACATATTTAATTTATTTATTACTGTAAGTAGCAGACTGCAATGAATATTTATTAATATTTAATGAAAATATTAAACTTTAATTTTGTTTAGAAGACATCAGTTTATAATATAATATACATATATTATTAATTTGAATAATATGTATTGTTTTACTTTACTGTTTACATACTATTTGTGTATTTATTGGTGACTCTCATCACATAACATTCTGTACATACAACTGTATTTTTTTCTTCCCTGGAACAGTTTAACTTAAATTTAAATTACTTAAATTTAATCATTTAAGTTTAATTTTAAATGGTTTTAGGTAGTCTGTTAAAGGCCCAAATCTGGTTTAGTTAATTATTTTTACAGGTAGACTTTGAGCAGTATTAACAATGTCCAAAATATACTGGTAACCATTAGGGTAATTATAATTCTCCTACATGTGTGTTTTCTTACAGGAGAGGATCTGCTCTGTAGATCTGTTTGGTCTGAGCAGTCAGCTGCTAAAGTTTTGGCCACAGCTACAGCCCGCTGTCGTAACGGTGAAGAGATGCTGAGCTGCTCCAGTTTCTCACAAAATGGAGCAATAGCTGGAGAAAGAGTGGAGGTGATTAGCAGAGAACGTTTGTTTAGATTGCTCAAAAATACAAAAGTTAAGTTAAAAGCATTTTTGCTCACCTTACTGACAGGAGAGAGATGGACAGAAAGAGTGTGTTGCTGTCAATGGGAATGGAGGGCAAGGTGTGTTCGCTGTAGCGCGCTGCTGCACAGGCCATAAAGCTCAGTGCCAGATGTTAGAGAGTCCCCAGAGAGGCGAGGATGCAGAATGTCCTCCAGACCACCAGCTGACAGGTGACAGATGGTTTCACTCTGCAGCGTTTTTTATAAACTCAGGAAATTATCATTAATTAATGGAATGGTCTGGGTTCAGTGGAAGTTAAAGTCTGTTCGTTTTTGGTCAGTTATCAGACAATAATCTGAAAATGTCCATACGTTTTTTTATTCTTGTGAACTTTTGAAAATAGTTTTGAAATAGTTCACACAAAAAATGAAAATTTACTCATCCTCAGGTCATCCAAGATGTAGATGAGTTTGTTTCTTCTGAACAGATTTGGAGAAATTTAGCATTACATCATTTGCTCACCAGTGGATCCTCTGCAGTGAGTGGGTGCCGTCAGAATGAGAGTCCAAACAGCTGCTAAAAACATCACAATAATCCACAAGTAATCCACACCACTCCAGTCCATCACTTAACATCTCGTGAAGTGAAAAGCTGCGTGTTTGTAAGAAACAAATCCATCAAGTCATTTTAACTTTAAACTGTCACTTCTGGCCAAAATATAAGTCCATAATATATAATAATAATGCTTCCTTCAGTGAATAAGTCCATCTGTTTTGGAGTATTTTCACTGCATATTTCTCTTCTGATTAAGACAAGACGACTTTTCATTGGAGAAAGCATTATTACTAATAGAGAGTTAAAAACATCTTGATGACGGATTTGTTTCTTAAAAACGCGCAGCTTTCCTTTCACAAGATGCTAATTGATGGACTGGAGTTGTGTGGATTACTTGTGGATTATTGTGATGTTTTTATCAGCTGTTTGGACAAGTGATGTAATGCTAAATTTCTCCAATCGGAAGAAACAAACTCACTCCAATCTCAGATGGCCTGAGGGAGAGTACATTTTCATTCTATTATTGCTGCAGCTGAAAATGAATCTATGCTTAACTGCATGACAACTTGTTTCGATGTACATTTATGTACACAACTCAAATTTTTCTCTGCAGGCTGCAGTTCTTCCTCTTCATCTGGAGATGCATCAGACACTGATCGACCTCTACATGGCAGCCGCAGGGCATGTCCTGCTAAAAGGGGTATAACGTCATACGCCTCCTGCTGCCACACATCCTCTCTGGAGTGCCGGCTGAACGAACACAACTCTACGGGTCTCAGCGAGCAGGTGACTTACTCTCAAGAAATTTCCATTGACTCAATGAAAACAAAAACGAATGCACGGCTTCTAACATTTATAACAGTTGCAGTTTAAATCCTGAATCTGCTTTACAACTCTGCATTCATCAAAACATGATTTGGCACTAACCTGCATCATTTCTTTCAGGTGGAGGTTTCATGTGAGGACTCGTGGACACTGACAGGCTGTCAGGGTCTGTCACGTGGTTCTGTCATTCGCGGGGCATTTCCTTTGAGAAACACCTGTGTAGTTCATACATCTGGAGGAGCTAAAGGAGCTGCCGCCATTGCCACCTGCTGCAGGCACCGCCCATCCCACCAGCCGTCTGACCACTGAGAGATGTGTGTTCTTCTTTTGTCACTTTTCTAAACACGTAACCATGGACATAACTGCTATAGCACATACAATAGTTGGAGGTGTTACGCAAGTGAGCTCAGTTCTGTTATTATGCAATATTAGACAATGGAGAAGTGCATTGTAACCAGTTCTGGTTAAAACCATATCCAATATAGACACTCTGCAAAGGGCGCTAAAACGTGCTAAAAGGCCTTTAAAAAGCAAAACGCATTTATCCATGCATCGTTGCATTAATATTAAAGTTCAGACCGATACCGATAATTATTTTCATGTTATGGCTTTAAAAATTCTATATTATTTTGTTAAAAAAACACACACTAAAAATTAAGATAAATTGTTTTAAATTTTATAAGTGAATTCAGGCATCATTGAAAAATTGGTATTCATTTTGAAAAAATTATATTTAACAGTGGCAAAATGAGCATTAGATGACTATAAGAAACTAACTACAAGAATAGAGGAAATAAGCATGTACAATGAAATATACAATATCAGCCAATATATTTAAAATATGTACCAATACTGCAAAATTAAAAAATCTCCAATATCGGTAACCGATATTATAGATAATACCACTTTGACTGTATTTAGGACCAGAACTTTTCATTTTTATATTTACAGAATATATTTAAAATATGAACCAATACTGCTAAATTAAAAAATATCCAATATCGGTACCCGATATTATAGATAATACCACTTTGACTTTATTTAGGACCAGCACTTTTCATTTTTATATTTAAAATATGTACCAATACTGATAAATTAAAAAATCTACAATATCGGCAAACAATATTATAGATAATACCACTTTGACTGTATTTAGGACTAGCACTTTTCATTTTTATATTTACACATTTCTGAATTGAAACAGATCTATTTTCACTATTTTTGGCAAGAGCATTATCTACTATTATGCATGTGCACTGTGTATAAGTGTAATTCTTTTTTATAAATGTATATTTTTATATTACAAACTTTGACAACTTCATGTAATGGTCTATTTTAGACTTGACATACAAAATCAAACAGTCTGAAAAGTTGTGCATTCCAGTTTTTCCTTTTTTATCAAATGTTTTCATTGTCAAACTCTGATGTACAAATTAAAATGTGTTTTTAACATGCATTAACAGATTCCTTTACACGTCATACACACTCGCAGCAGAAATGAATCAAAGAATCACCAGTTATTAAAAACTCTTCAAGCATCTTTAACCCTGTCCTGACACCCAGCTTAAAAACGCAAGCCTCGTCACAGATCTACCGAGTGGTTGGTACAGCATCTACAGGTGTAGGAAAGGTTAAAAAAGATTGATTGGAGGGAGGAGGATCAGATTTGTTGATAGTTTTAACACCCTGTTCACTCAACTACACCATATTTCAAAGAAGACTACAGCACTGGGTATAAACTATAACCTCGCCGTATCTTAAAGGCTCGTTTAGTGGAAACCTAAGCAGGCAGTTGAGCTGAAATTAGTGTGATATCTTTGCAAATGTGCATATTTCAGCAAAATAAGAAAGATGCCTTATGTTTAGGCACTGATCTGATGAATTCTCCCCTCAATTGTAACTGAACTGTGTGCCTTCAACCCTGAAACGTTTCAACATAATCTTGCGGTCATCCTAAAACCTGTCTAACTAATCGTCCCAAACGCTTACCACATCTGCTGCGGTGAATTAGCAATGAACCATTTACTGATTCAAAGCATAAAGGCAGTTGTGAGTACTGCAGTGTTTTGCTGACTATTAGAGGCCAAAACCAAGAGAAAGAGTCAAAAAGTCAAAGACCCTACTGAAAAAGACTGCATAAACCAGCCTTAAAGGGTTTGCTGGTTTTACCAGGACTTCGGCATGATCAATCTTGAGTTGAAGCGCCTCAAGGTACTCTAATATCAGCAAACCAGTCTTGCCCATGTTGAAAAAAAAATACAAAAACATGTTGAACCAGTTTAAGATGGTCTGCTGGTTTTATCAGGTCTTCCTGCCTGACTAAACTTGAATTTAAGTACCTCAAACCACTCTACAACCAGCAAACCAGGCTGGGCCTGTTGAAAAAAACAAAAACAAAAACGTGTTAAACCAGCTCAAGATGGTGTACCCCAAATCACTCTAAAACCAGCAAACCAGGCTGGCCTGATGAAAACAACAACAACCCAAAAAAACATTAAAGCAGCTCAACATGGTGTGCTGGTTTTACCTGGTCTCCTAGTCTGTGCAATCTCAAGTTTAAGTGCACCAAACCACTCTAAAACCAGCAAACCAGGCTGGCCCTTTTGGGGGGAAAAACCCCCGTTAAATCAGTGTGCTGGTTTTATCTGGTCTCCCTGCCTAAGCAATCTTAAGTTTAAGCGCCTAAGCCACAATGTTGTTAAAACATGATAAGCCAGTTTAAGATGGTGTGTTTGTTTTACGTGGTCTCCCAGCCTGACCGATCTAGATTTTATGTGCCCAAAACTCCCCTAAAACCAGCTAAGCAGGCTGGCTCTGTCATCTTAAACCAGACTAAGCTGGTTTGCTTCTCCTAGTTGCTCTTCCAGCCTGATCAGGTTGGTATTAAATGGTTTTTGGACACTAAACCACCTAAACACAATTTAGCCAAGCTGAGAGACCAGCATAAACCAGCAAAGACCAGCAAATCCACTTAGGCTGGTTTAAGATTTATTCTACAAACCAGCTTCTTTCAGTTGTTTCGGCCAGTTTATGCAGTTCTTTTCCAGCAATAAAGTCTCCCAGACAAACAAACATGCACAGAAGCGCGTGAAAGTTGCGAAGAGCAGGTAACTGTGAGGTAAAAAGCAGCACTAACGTTTGTGTGAGGTGGCATTGAGGTCCTTCCGCTGTAAACATTGAAGCAATGTGGCTAAGTGTTCTAGTCTAAATACAAAATGAGCAGCAAACGGCAGCTGAATCACCCTGCAGACTCCCTGAAAGCAGGACATCACAGGCCTGGCTCAAATAAGGGACCTTGACGCACGAGACGCCGCCTGTGTCCTCATATGGCGCTCTGAGATGAACGCGACTGAGCCATCCGTGTATACGTGTGTGCGTTATTATCGTAATGTCGAGTGGGTTCAGGCATTTGTGTAGCACGACGTGTCCACTGGTTTGTCTCAAGGTGAGGACGCGAGCGGCGTAGGGGAGGAGTCGAGTAAAGGCACTTTACTACTCGGTGAGAACTTTCCATCTCTCCAACAACCTCCGTCTTTCTCTTTCCCCTCCCCCTTCACCCCCTTTCCGCCCCATCCTCGCCTTGCCATCCGATTTGCATTGCGTAAGGCAGACTGAACGGAAAAGATGCAGGCGAACAAACAAAAAAAAAAAAAAAAAAGGACAAATTTGGCAAAATAAACCCTGAAAAGTGTCTTCACGTCCCTAGATCTTAATATCAAAGCAGCACGAGACAACATCAAAACAGACGAACAGAAAGAATTGAGACAGTTTTTCAATGACAAACTCTGCTGATTGTAGCACTCATTGTCTTTCAGGAAGAAGAAAAGCTCATTGGACAGTAGCGTCTCTGTGTGTTGCATATGTGTCTTCGGACGCATCTGCTGATGCAATGTGTCTTCCGCCGTAAGGTCCGTCCTCAATGTCCACCATCATATTTCTGTCTAGCACTTGCGTAAACAGCTTGTGTCTTTTGCTGCCTGCTGTTCCTATCCTAGAAAACCGATGGACAGAGAGCAGCGAGGGACATCTGTCCAATTGTCTCCACGTGATGAATTTGTCACAAACTGAATTCAAATATAAAGTGCATTTAAAAAATACCAGCAAGAAAGAGAAAGGAAAAACGGCGTGATTATTTGACTCTCAGAGACTTGGCAAGTTCCTCTTTTTCGAATAAATTTGAGGCACCTCTCAAACAGATCCACAAAAAAAAAAGAAAGAAAATCAGTAAAGGATTCTTAAAAATATTATTTTACATTTGAAATTACACTTATGGAACACATCTTTACATTTCTCATGAACAGTATCTACTTAATTACATTGGCAAATTTACGCTGACTTCTTTTAAAACACCCCGTCTGGCACCATAGTAGTAGTTCGACGTAAAAACGTCAAGGAAACGAACGCCTCCGTTTTTATTAAGTTCCACTCGTCTGAGAACTCAAGTCAGACAAAACATTTAAATAACTTGAAAGACCTGAACTCTAGTTTCATCCAGCCAGGCTTTAACCACCAGAAAAAAACAAAAAAACAAAAAAACGAGATATTCGCCTCTGTTCACGTCTTGGGCGAGGTGGCCTGAAGAGCGAGCGCTCCGATGGGCCCTTTGGCTGCTTCTGGTCGCTCCATTTCCAGTCCCTAGAAAATCAAATGCAGTTTTCTGATTGTCTGTTTAGAGCCACAACATCTTTCCATCGGAAGGAAACTTTCTGTGTTGTTTTGTTGCGCATAAACAATGAGAAGCTTTATGGATCCACATCTTCTAGATCGCTTCGAGAATCGCCCAGCATCATTGGGGATTCAGATCCCTGAGAGAAAGAGAGGGAGAAATGGTGAAAGAGTAAATGGAATTATTTATTAAACACTAGTGTATTTGATCATATTGCTGTTGACACGGTTTTATGATGAAACTGATGATGGACTGCTGAATTAATGACAGATAGAGCTCTACCTGTCTGAGGCTTCTGTCTGAGTTCTCATTGGCCGGGCTGCCGTCTGATCCATTACTGCTGCCGGACTGCTCCTTCTCATTCAGTAAAGCTGTGGCGTAAGCTAGAGTGTCCTAAACACAAAAACCAGCATTCACTGAACTTCATTCAGCAGTTCACATGCACTCCTAGTGGCTGATAAAATGGGTGGCTAGCTAACTCTCCTGTGTTAGCTGTAAGTAAATCTTATTTATTTAGTTATACATTTTATACATTTCAAGTTAGCTTAAACTTTGAAATTAGCTTAAATGAGATTTTTTTCCATCTCAAAGGAAAGCAAAACATGAAGGATGTACAAAAGTGAGGGAGGGGTAAAGAAAGGGGAAAATAAATTTCATAATCATGACAGCCCTAATGGTAAAGTTGAAATTTCAAGTTTGACAAATACATGATCAGTTTATTCTGGATATATGTAATGTAAAAAAAAATCGTGAGTGCAGTACCTGTGCTGAGATGGTGCGCTGGAAGGTTTTAGCTGTGGACGTCTCGTTTGATACGTTACTCTGTGGCGTCCAGTAGTGCTCAGACATCTGGAAGAGAAGAGCAGGGGAATTCAACAATGGATGCTATTTCACCATAAAGAAGTACTGGTGTTTGTGTATCTATGGTCTCTTGCCTTCTTTTGAAGCCACTGCACTGCCCAACTCCAATGTCCTGAGAGCTCTTTAAAATAGTCCTTAGCTGGAGAACATCTAACAGAAACACAATGTTGACATTTAACATCACATCTGCCAGAAACACGGATATTGGAAGCAGAAAATATCAGACATTAAGCATGCAAATACTTAAAAATAGGAAAAATAATAGGCATTTAATATATCAGGCATGTAATTTCAGTTACTGGCTCATCACAGCAATAGGGATGCACAATTATTCAAATTCTGGCCGTTACTGATCATTATTTTCTCGTTATGGCTGATACCTGGTAAATGGCTGATATTAAAATTCAGCACTATTTTCTCTAAATAAAGGAAAAATAATCCAACTAAAAATAACTGCTATAAATGCAAGTGAATTCAACATCACAATCATAATTATGTACAGCCTGAAAAATGAACAACTATTTTGAGATTTGCTATAGATTACATTTAATAGTGGTATTAAATTAATGTTTTTAACATATTAAAAAGATGACATTTTTTAACTTTACGAGAGTGTTCCATGACAACAAAGGTAAAATGTATAAATAGAGGAAATTAGCATGAACATTTTAAATATCCAATATCGACAGATACGAGTTAATATATTACAAAAATATTGGCTGATAACCGAAATGGCACTATTATATCATTTATCCCTAAAACACAATAATATTATATACAATTACATTTATTTTTATTAATATCCATATTGTGTATGCCTAATTTGATCCCAGTGTTCTGCACTCACTTCTGTGCCAGCGTGACCAGGAACTTCACACACTGATAGCAGCGACTACTGTCCACATTGTTGCTCTGATGCATCAAAGCTGTGAAAGAAGGAGAATCACATATTAGTACAAATTCATTTCATCTTACAAATACTCTCACAAATGATATGGTTCTTACCCAGAAGGCCCTTTTCAGATTCAAATGCAAATTTGAGCCTCTGAGACTGCAGAGGGTCCTCTACCATCTGACAGGTGAAAGAAAGAGCGGTGTTACATCATTATAAACTAGATGAACTATTACAATAAACTATTCAAGACAGCACACGGCCATCACTCACCAGGATCTCTAGGAGCATCTGAAAGACGTTCTTCAGTTCGTGAGGAGGAGCAGTTTCCAGATGGTTCTACAAGTCACAAGAACATGTCATAAGAAAGACTGTTGCAGGTTTGTTTTTTCAAAAACACAGGCAGGGATCAGCTCAACAGCTATTTTTCTGCTGAGAATACTTGGGTTGTATATTTGTATTTTTGTATATGATACAATAGTATGTGATAAATAAATGTGTACAATAAAATACTAAATCATTAATTATCAATATAAATAAATAATTTAAATTCAATTACATGTACATTAATTATTAAAATCAAATTGAATACATTTTATTTATTTTTATTGTAATTTAAAATGCCAGGGTACCAACCTTGAGTAAGTGTAGGACTCCCAGTGAGAAAGGTTCATTACAGAACGAACAATAGGTGATCATCTCTATGAGAAATGACATTGGGCCAGACAACTCGCGCATGGCAAACATCACCTGAAAGACATATGCCTCAGTCAGTAGTGTTCAATACAGACAGATACAGACAACAGAGAGAGAATAAGAGACAGCATTACCTCCATGAGATACACCTGCCCTTCTGCTTTGAAGAGCAGCGTGTTAATGTCTGGATGTAGAGGCAGGAGGGGTGAAGATGGAGCCACCAGTCCTGAGGAAGCGTGCTTGAACACTCCTAGAGCTGAATACATAATAATAAATAATAATAATAATAATTCATTACATTTATATAGCGCTTTTCAAGGCACTCAAAGCGCTTTACATACAAGGGGGGGATCTCCTCAACCACCACCAGTGTGCAGCATCCACCTGGATGATGCGACGGCAGCCATACTGCACCAGAACACCCACCACACACCAGTTTATTGGTGGAGAGGAGACAGAGTAATGAAGCCAATCAGTGTATGGGGATGATTAGGAGACCACAATGGTCAGAGGCCAATGGGCAAATTTGGCCAGGATGCCGGGGTTACACCCCTACTCTTTTTCGAAGGAAATCCTGGGATTTTTAATGACCTCAGTTTAACGTCTCATCCGAAGGACGGTGCTTTTTACAGTATAGTGTCCCCGTCATTATACTGGGGCATTAGGACCCACACAGACCTCACGGTGAGCACCCCCTGCTTGCCTCACTAACACCTCTTCCAGCAGCAACCTGGTTTTCTCAGGAGGTCTCCCATCCAGGTACTGACCAGGCTCAACCCTGCTTAGCTTCAGTGGGTAACCGGTCTTGGGCTATAGGGTGATATGGCTGCTGGCTAAATACTGGCTAATACTGTGACAACAGTATTCACATATGACCGTTACTTCATCACTCACACAGAGAACCATTACTATATAAACAAGCAGAAGACTGCACTAGTAAATGGATGTTTGATTAACTTTGTTGATTAAATTTAAATGCATCAATTTTTTAATAATGTTAACTACCATTCAAATATTTGGGGTCAGTAAGATTTTTTTTGAAATCACCAAGGCTGCATTTTTAAAAATACAGTAGAAACACTAATTCTGTGAAAAATTATTAGAATTGAAAATAACTTGCATTATGTCACATGATCCTTCAGAAATCATTCTAATATGCTGATTTGTTGCTCAAGAAACATTCCTGGTTATTAGCCATACTGAAAACAATTTTGCTGCTTAATATTTTTGTTGAAATCATGACACATTTTTATTTCAGCATTCCTTTACGAATATAAAGTTCAAAAGAGCAGCATTGGTTTGAAATAAAAATCTTTTGTAACATTATAAATGTTTAATGTCACTTTTGATCAATTTAATGCATCCTTTCTGAATAGAAATATTCATTACTTTCACTAAAAACATCAATTATAAAATTGTATTAAAATGTACTCTTTTTTCCCCTCATTGTTGTCATTGTTCTGTGAAAAAGCAAAAAAAAAAAACTAGGGCTGTCAGTCGATTAAAATTTTAAATCTAATTAATTACATGAGGTTTCGATTAATTAATCTAAAATAATCGCAAAATAAATCTGACTCTGAAAATACCCACAAAAGATTATTTAAAGCTATTTTTGTGTTAAATGAGAAAGTATCAAGTAGACATTACAAATTGTAGCTTTAGAAATATTTTATTTGATTCAACAAAAAAATGATTACTCATAAACATTTAGGCTACAACGGCCTAACATAAACTATGGAATGTAAAAGAAGATAATTTGAGAAACATCTCAGTATTGTTTGTTCATACAATGAAAGTCACTGGTAACCAAAACAGCTTTGTTACCAACCGTCTTCAAAATACCTTCTTTTATGTTCCACAAAAGAAAAGTTAGAAATGACGTGAGGGTGAGTAAATGATGACAGAATTTAAATTTTTTGGGTGAACTATCCCTTTAGTGTTTTTTTCAATTATTATTATTTTTATTATTTACATTTATCTTTACATTTATGCATTTAGCAGACGCTTTTATCCAAAGCGACTTACATTGCATTCAAGTTACAGTTTTTTACATTTTATCAGCTCTTAGCTCTTGCTTTCCCTGGGAATCGAACCCATGGCCATGACCTCGGCGTTGCTAGCGCCATGCTCTACTATTTGAGCTACAGGAAAGCTTTTATTAATTAAATGATACTCTAAATAAGAAATTAAATCTGCCAGCAGGTGGCGGTAAATGTCATTCATTCGATTCGTTCAAACGGCTGATTCATTCAGGAATGAAGTAAATGGCTCTGTTTATGAATGGGCCTTTGAATCATCGATTCACACGATTCGTTCAACACGCGGATTCATTCAGAAACTAAACACTACTGTGTTTCTCGGAGATGCACAACAATTCTGCTATGGCTTTAAAGGTAATATTCTCTGCAAAATTGAGCAAAACATAATATTGTGTTTAAAATATAAAACAATATCAACTTCTTATTTACTGTTGTATAAAATCACATTTAAACTCGTGATATTCGGGTATGAGACAAAAACACATACACAGGGGAATTTTTGCACCAATATCTTGAATTTTAGGACATAACTGCATTTATAGAGATGTTGCCCTGTATCATATTTGTCAACAGTCAACTGTATGAAATGTAAGATGACGTACAGGTCTGGGGGCGGGGCCAGTGCGTTAACGGCATTAAAATATTTTAATTGCGTTATTTTTACTAATTATTTAAGTTAACGTGTTAAACTGACAGCCCTAAAAAAAACTAAAATATTTGTGTAAAAAAAGTATTTAAAGAGTAAATTCTTTTTAGTGCACATTAGTATTTGATTTCTTTTGCAAACTACGATTTCCATTTTTTTTGTCATTACGTTTTTATGTTTTATTGTGTGTGTCCAGAAATTGTGTGTTCTTACCCTCCATCCTCTGAGATGTGAGGTCTGTGTGCAGCACGATCAGGGCCAGAGTGTTATGGAGATGAAGGAACTCGCGAGCCTGTGCCGAACTCCAGCGCCGGTGCTGAAACAGAGAACCAGCAGAACATCATTAACACAGACATTAAACAATGCAGGCCAACATGAGCGACTAAAGGGACAGTTTACCCAAAAATTAAAGTTCTGTTATCATTTATGCACCCTCATGTCATTTACAAACCTGTATGACTTACTTTCTTCTGTGGAACACAAAAGTAGTATGTTGGTAACAGTCTCAGTTCCCATTGACTATCATTGTGTTTTTGTCCACAATGGAAATCCAGGGAACCAAAATTATTTGGTTGCCAACATTCTTCAAAACATCTTCTTTTGTGTTCCGCAGAAGAAAGAAACTCATACAGGTTTGGAAGGACATGAGGGTGAGTTATCATTTTTGGGTGGACTATCTTTATAAGCAGGTAGTAAACCCCAATATTCACAAACTGTAGAACACTTTCTCAGGTGTTAACAGAACGTGTCAGCAGTACCTGGTTGTTTTGCCGGTTGGATCCCAAGAGGAAGACAAGCATCCGACGATAAGCAGAATGTTTCAGCAGCAGCTGACAAGGCCCACAGCCCTAAAACACATCATCATGTGAATAACTCACATTTGATCCTTAATTTCCTATGCATGGCTTCAGAAGACAGAATATCAGTTGTATGGGCCATTTTATGGTACTTTTTGTGTTTTTTGGAGCTTACTATATATTTTCTTCATGGAAAAGAATAGCATTAGCTTTCTTCAAATATACAGTCTGATGCCCATAAGAGTGACATCATCGCTCTCACCCTCTGAGCAAAGTTACTGAAGAGGCTGAAGTACTGAGAGCAGTTCTTGCAGTTATCCGGGACGTCCTTATCCAATAGAGAGAGCAGCATGTCCAAAAGACAGTCCAACCCAGCATCCTGGAAGTACAAAGCACTCTCCAGGGTCTTCTCCAGGATGGTGGCTACCACGACACGGACCTCCCGCACACTGCATTCCAACAGACAGATCCTACAGAGAGAGAATGACATGCCCTTCATGAGACTCACCCATTAACAATGTTAATTCAGTTAATTTCGAACCAGTTTTCTACTTTTTGCATGAACATGTGGTAAGAGATGCTGGATGTTGGCATATCTGAGCTGGTTGGGAGGTCTGTGGAAACTTTCCCTGGAGAGCCAGCTCTATTTTTCCTTCCAGGGTGAAAGGGTTTTTTTTTTTTTTTTTTTGTTGTGAAATTATGGCTCCAGGTCTCCATTGATAAGGGAAACTATTGCTTGTTTTGTTGGAAGTGTGTCAGAGCTGGATCATAAAACCATCGAGAACATTCCCTGGCTTCTGCTGAGGTGTTGCATGATAATCAGGGCAGCCCTAACATCCGATGCGAACCAGCCAATGGTGTAGCAGGGCACTACACCCCCTTACCCAATCCTGAGTACCTCTAGTCATGCTAGCCATCTCTAGATCACGCTTACACGCTCTACACATTAACATCCCTGGACTGGCCCATGTTTCAGATTGACAGAAAGCAGCTGTGGCCGTACCCCACACATGTGCTATTGATTTTCAGCGATACAATTATGACCACACACTTACACTCACACAAACACAGGTGTTCACAATAGTTGGCTTTGGGGGAACTGGGCACTAGCTAAAACAAAAGTGTCTTCTAGGATTTCCATGCATTTTTGTTTAGTTCTTATGGTAGAAACCAGCTGTGCAAAAGCAAGTACTTTCTTGTTTTTTTTTCCTGTCAAAATGATGAAATTTCTTTGGAATTCTGAATTATTTTAGCCTTTCATGTAAGATGAAGCATTTAAGGGCTAGTGGGTGGAACTAACATGCAAGTGGTAACCCCAGTCACTAGCACTCACCTATCACATCCACCTTTTGATTTCAGCAAATCAGTTTGAACGAACACATACAATGTGACTGATATTCATTAGCACAGCAATCTGTCAGAATTCAGCAAAATATATTTATTAGGGGTGGGTGATATGACGATATGAGTCATTTGATTTCATAGTAACAATATATATCAGATACAGTTATTTTTGCTTTAAATAATGTCTTTATACATTTTTTTTGATACCATAGAAATTTAATAATTCTTGTCACCAGAGTCAACATCAATATTATATATAATATTGATGTTAAATAATATATAATCGCCCACAAAAATATTTGTGTTTCATGTCTGTGTGCCAACAGTCTGGTTAGTTTTACTATTTACAAGCAAGTGGCAATTTTTTGGCCAATGTGTGCATAGAAGGTTGGATGTAATGCTCACTTGATGATCTCCCGTCCTTCAGGTGCCACCAGATACTGGACCATCCATTGACATGCCTCGCTACTCTTGGACAACAAAACCTCCACGGTAGCAATCCACTCCTCTGTGTCCACCCTAAGAGAGAAGACATCAAATTTCCCACGTTGATAAAATAAACCGATAAAAGCCACAATTGGGAGACTGATTTAATGAGATATTGACTGAAAAAAGGTCATTTTTATTGTTTAATTTTTTTTAATTACTGAGATTTTACACATTTTATACACTTTCACAGCGCATTACAAATGCATTTTTTTAAATGATCAATCATAATGTAAAAACAACTGTAAAAAAACACAACAGTAATAATAATAATACAATATATATTTTTCATTATTTTAAAAAAATATTTAATTTCAATTAAATATAATATTTTTTTTCACCACTAGTTCTTGTCATTGTAATAGTTTCATGATAATAACCCTGTCTGAACAGGCCTTGAGTTTAAGTACTGTAAACAAAAGCAGTGTCCCACCTGAGTTTCTTTTTGGTACGCAGGTAAGTGTGGAAGAGGAACTGGACGGCCAGCTGCAGGCTGGTTTTGGCCATGGCCTGGTATGATGGATGCTTTAACTTTGTCTGAAAAACAGTATAAAGCTCAAGTTTGAGAACAGGAAATATAGAGTGCTTATAAAACAGGCTATATGCTCAGAGCTTACCGAGTTGACAGAAGCCAAAGACAGTGTGAAGTTAAAGTAATCACTGTTGTAAACGTCTCTGTTCTTCATGAACTTCAGATTTTCATCTCTCACCATCTACAGATGCAAGTTTTCGAGAAAACAACAACATTTCTGAACCACTGTATGAATAATATAATTATAGTTATCATATAGTATGATGTTGTCAGACCTGGAACATTTCTTTTAGTCACATTGGAATTGCAATGCATGAAAAGGCCTTAAAATCACTACCTGATAGATCCTAGCAGGCATCTTTTCCACAAACAGACCCTTCTTCTCTCCTTTCTTGACCAAGCGTGTGAGCAGGGTGAGGCGGTCATTGTTGGCCCTGGGTGGCCGTGGGGAGGATTGGGGTGAGATTTCCGGAGACGATGGGGCTGACCTGAGGTGAAGGATTATGAACATTAATAAGCGTATCTGTATTCAAACGTTCACGCAGGAAGTAAAACACTAACTCACAATGAGAGATCCTCTGCCTCCTGTCTCATAATGCTGACTCGACTCTTTTTGGGCAGGACAGGGGAGTTCTGGTCACTGATGCGCTGGTAGAACAGCATGTAGGCGTTCCAGTAGCGCCGCCTGACATCCGGGTAGGGGTTAGCTATAGCATGTAAATACATGTAAATGAACACCATTTGAGATAATGACGATGACAATGTGACATTTAATCCATCTAAAATGTACCGTGTCAGTGTTTTTAATACATTAAGTCAAACTAATTTTTATTTTATCGACTTGGCACTGAAGTACCAGTATTTTAGACATCATTCATTTATATGGATTTAAAGAAATATTAATGACTTACACTGGTCATAGACTTTGGGTCTGTACTCTCCTCCAAAACACTCATACTCCAGAGTCTCATCGTTCATGTCAAACTCTTCCACAACATTGTCATTAAATTTGTACCAGCGTCCTCGTGAACTACCCCTAAAAGAGAATAAAGTGTTGAAAAATGCATATTACAGACATTGCTCAGCTCTCCTTGGTCACCCAAACATTCCTTCATTCCTTCAAAAAATGTGCCAGTTTAAAGCGCCATCATGCTGCCAAGCATCTGGGACAGTTTAAGGCTCTCATAAAAACATTCTTGCCAAAAACAGAAGCACGGCCCCCCCAGAGACCCATAAATACACATACATACACACAAAGGGGCAAAAGACCTCCCAGAAACATGTTTCAGATATTACGGTTGCTGAAGTATGTCCTATATATAGACTGTGTATTATGGAAATTGACTCTGCAGAACTTCATAAACGTATTGTTCAATCACAAGCCCTCTGGAATGTTTTAACAGAAGCTCTATGTAACATTATAATGCATGTCATAATCTCTTACTACTTTTCATACTTCCTCAGTAATAAACTCATAATTCTTCCCTTATCGTTTGTGTAGATCAGTGATTCCAAAATTTTGGTCAGCTAAACCCATTTGACCTAAAACGTTTATTTGAAGTACCACCTAAGAAGTTAGGATTTCAATAATTGAACAACATATCAACGTGGTTACAGTCCTTTGATGTAGGTTAACAGTCACATGACATGGAGAAAAACAAATGTTCATTTTAAAATGATTTTAATCACGACAACTCTGAATAGTTTTAGCATGTTAAAGGATATGACTATGTTAGTGTGTTTGGCCTTGGTTATATCTGCTACATGCTACTGCTGCTGCAAGAATAAGCACACATGAGTCCCACAGCAGACCTAGAGAGGTGGAGCTGGGGATGTGGAGGGTTTCAGAGGGTTACGAAGCAGCAGAGGCCAATCAACCTGTGCCATGCAGTAAATTATGTGATTGCTAGCAGACTGCATATGTTGGATCTATCAGCCTAGAGTTTCATAACTGAACTAGATATTTATCAACTCACAAATCCTAGTTTGGAACATCTTGGTGTTAATTGCAAGGCCTGATAAGAAGAGGTGTGGTACCATCTTCCATGTCATCTAACTTTCTCAAACTCTCGCTTTAGCTTGGGCCAGCAAGTAAACACCCAGCATCCATCCAGAAAACCCCACAAACATGTGAACAGACACTTTCTCTTGTCAACTCACCGGCGGTCTTTGATGAATGAGTAATAGTGTCCTGCGTGGGCCTGTCCACTGTGGACCACCACTCCCACCAGTTCGTAGTTCTCAGAGATGGTGACCTTCTTCCGAGGCGACCCCCCAGATCCGGCCTCGCCCCCTCTCCCGTTCTCTCCATGATCTGCACTTGAATCCTGACGGGCCATTCCTGACACTGTGTACGGCTCCATGTTCAGCACCCAGGGGAACTAAAAGTGAACAAAAATTACTGAAGTAGATGCAAATCGACTATATATTACTATTCACAAGTTTGAGGTTGGTAAGTTTTTTAATTTATACTTTTATTTAGCAAGGATGTGTTAAATTCACCAAAAGCAAGTTATTAGTAAACTGAAGCAGAGCTGCTGTTTCTAATAGGCTTACTCTGATCTGCTCATCGTATTTGATGGACCGGCCGCTTTCCCAGTCAAAGCCGAATCGCATGAGGTGGATGACCAGCACGCTGGGCAGAGACTTTATACAGGTCCGCTTCACAGTGGTCCGCTGCAACACAGAATGTGTGAGTACAAAGTACAGCTGCAGTTCTTTATGAATGAGAACACATCAGCCTGTACCTTCTCTTTACATTTCTCGCAGTAATAAGCATTGCTGCCATCCAGGACTTCTCCTCTGACAAATTGATCAAGAGAGATCTCCAGACTCTGACAGGATGTCACTCCCAAGTTCAGAGCCATGAACGTCTCCTCACGCTCATACCTACAAAGCAAACCAAAAAAACAAACTCAAGTTAAAGTTATAAAGAAGTCTACTTGAGAACATGGGTTTGGAATGACTGAGTGTGAGTGAGTAAACAATGAGCTGAACAAAGAGGCTTACCTGTGTGGGCAGTCTTTGCATATCTTCTGATCAGAGAAAATTCCCTGGAATGTGTTCTTGAAGATCTGCTCTCGACCGATTTTCTATAAGGGGGAAAATTAGGAAAATTTCGAACACTTTTCAGACTGTGAATGAGCACTTATGCAAGGGACTTCAGGTCAGCTGTACCTTTAGATGTTCATCAAGCTGATCCACCAGACTGGTGAAGAACTCATAGGCGTCCTGCTGTTCTCGCACATATAATTCTTTATTCCACATCTTAAATATCTGTATCAAGATCAACCAAGTGATGAGAACAATGAAGTACTTGATTTTCATTACTTGAAATTAAAAATAAACATGAATTTAAATAAAACAAATGATATGAAAAAGTATAATATAAAGGAAACAAAATTTCTCATTTGTTTAAATTGTACTAAAATAGTACTAAAGTGACTAAACCTTAATAAAAACTATACAGACACATATACTATATATTTATATATATAAATACAACAATACAGTGCATTTTTAATATCCATGACTTTCATACAAGCGTCTAAAATCTTTTTCCTCAAATGCTATCTAATAAACTACAGATCAAATAAAAGTTGTTTTTAAATACGTTTTCCATCTGACATCAGAAATTTCTCTTTAGTATTTTAGACATTTGGTAGCATTTATTCCAAACTCAGTTCACTGTGTGCATGTCAGTAGTTCCAGGCAAATCATAACAGTGGATCTCACCTTCCAGAAGTTCTCAGGTACATAGTACTGTAGTTTGCTCTCCATCAGGTGACCAAACAGAGACTGCACCTGACAGAACACACTCTCCTCTGGGTTTTCAATATCATCTTCAATTGACAAGACAGCCTACAACACACACAAGGTTAATATTGTTACCCAAACCTATTATAGCAAAAAACAAACAAACAAAAAAAAACTGTTACACAGAAACTGAACGAATGAATAAATAAACAAATAAATAAGTTAAAATATTAGTACAGTAGTATAATGTCAGTAATACAATACCATTCTAAAGTCTGGAGCAGTAAGACAAAACAGTAATATTCTATAATATTATTATAATTTAAGATATAGTCTTCTAAAATGCCAGTCTTCAGTGTCACATGATCCTTCAGAATTCACTCTAATATACTGGTTTGTTGTTCAAGAAACATTTCTTCTTATTATCTATATTATCATATTATTGAAAATAGTTGTGCCGCTTAATATTTTTGTAGGAAATATGACTTTTTCCAGGTTTCTTGGTGAATGGAATGTTCAAAAGAACAGAATTGATTTAAAAACAATATTCTGACACATTATAAATGTCTTTACTGTCCTTTTGATCAATTTAATGTGTCCTTGCCGAAAAAATTTTTATTTAAAGGAAAATCTAAAACTTTTGAATGGCAATGTACATATAAAATAAATGAAAAAATAAATAAATACATAAAAATGAGAACTTGTTGAAGTTTGATGTTTCGAAACTATAAATGTAGGGAACAATAGGATAAAAATTGAACAGAATTGCTATGAAAATAACTTCAGTTTCAATATTTTCAATTCTAGTCTGATTTAATTAATCTGACAAGTCTGATTTCTGTCTAATTGTAAATACTGGATTCATTCACTGCAGTATTGCTGAATATGATGTTTTTAATAGTGCAGTATGCGTCACCATAGGCAGATAGAACAATTTGTGGTGCTAATGTATTAAAAAACTACACCAAGACATTTTCATTCACAAATAAATGAAATTTTAAAACAAACTGTCACACAAACACAAAAATCATTCTTCATTCAACAATACAGCAATAAACACTTCCTCAATCCAGTTCACTCCTATTACTTCTAGGTTAGGGCATCACCTAGTGGAGAGAGAGTGTGCTAACCTTACATTACTGATAATAGAGCAATGTTTACCTCAGGCAAACCAGGCTGCATGTAGAGCTGCTGGAACACTGCATTCATATAGCAGGTTGCACCTCCGTTCTTCAGTCCCACAAACCCAGACACTGAGCGACTGTCTACAGGAGGAAGATACTGACAACACACACACACACACACACATAATGACACAGAAATGAACTCGGGTATCTGTTGTAAGTTCTTATATCAGAATAGGAATAGGGCAATTAAAATGAATTTTATTTCCTCCAAGAGATATAAGGACTGGTGAGGGGACTCACGTCGAACTCTTTGGTGAGAGATGGGTCAGACTGGTGGTGCATGGACAGCAGTTCTTTAGTGATGAGCTGCAGGTTAGTAAGAGAGCTGTCGGCCAACATGACCAGCACCTCGTACGCTGCCAGACGACTGCTGACCGTACTGCACCTGAGACACAAACACAATTACTAAAGGCAGTTGAAGGAACTTGCATATCAATGTATTTAAATGTATGCATTTCCTCTTACTTTGGGTGAAAGTCGTGGATAGATGCTGTAGTGCTAGATGAGCTGTCACTGTTCAGGATGATTCGAGACGCTCTGAACAGGAAGTCGTCCAACAGCTGCTGGATCAGAGAAGGACCTGCAGCACATTAACAAAAAGAAACGTTTGACTCTACATCCGGATCTCCATATGCATATCCTGCTGTCATATTTATCTAAAAAACGGCTGACCGAACTGCTCTTTCTCACTGCCGCAGAGGGACAGCAGGGTTTTAATGAGGCGCAGGTGTCCGGCCAGCAGGATGTTGTCGTATGCCTGCATTTTCTAACAATAACGTGGGTAACAGGGTTGAAGACTGATAAATGCAGTCAACACTACACTAGAAAACTGAAGGAGATTCACTGTGTTTTTCTGCTATATATATATGTCTGCATTTTCTAACAATAAGGTGGGTAACAGGGTTGAAGACTGATAAATGTAGTCAGTACTAGACTAGAAAACTGAAGGAGATTCATTGTGTTTTTCTGCCATATACATGTCTGCATTTTCTAACAATAAAGTGGGTAACAGGGTTGAAGACTGATAAATGCAGTCAGCACTAGACTAGAGATCCATTGTGTTTTTCTGCCATGCTGTAGAAACACTACACATGATATATCAAAATTTTAAAGAATGTTGTTATTATTTTTTTAATAGTGAAAAAACAGGGTCAAAATGTTTTCATAATTAAATTAGTTAATAAGTGCAAATAATTTTACTACAATTAACTATATTTATTATAATCAAAATTACGGAATAACTGCGAATAATCAGAAAATAAATAATGGGAGACCAAAGTGCATCTCATTAGTGAAAACTGACATTTATATTATATACTTATTTTGAAAATAAAGCAGAACACTCACTGGTCAGGTCATCCAGTAGCTGGCACCGCAGGTCAAAATACTCTGTGCATTGTGAAAGCAACCTAAAAACACGATCAACAGTTTAGCTTAGTAGATTTTCATCATTTCACAGCTTTTCTAAAGTCTACACAGTGTTTTAATTACTTGGTGGGCCTGTTATAGTAAGAATTTAAGTCTAGCAGTTTTGTAAGGTCTGACTTGTCATTATACACTTAGAGAAATCAAACTGGTCTCCTAAGAGAGAAGAAATCATGTTTAGTGTGTCAGACCTTTGGTTAACACCCCTCATGATGCTGGTAGGGGACCAGAGAGGAAGTTGGGCTGTCAGAACCACCTTCAGCAGGAAGAGGTTTGGCTTCTGGAGGTCAGGGTACGCAGAGGTGTCCGACTGACTGAGAGTGTACAGCTGATCACACGCCACGCGTCGGATCTGTGAACAGAGGAGCTTAGAGGTTTGGACTCAGAAGTCATACTTAAGAGAAAAGTTTAATTTTGCCAGGACTACCATGCAGACACTGACCTCTCCACTGGGCGACCCCAGCAGAATATCAATGATGAAATCATTCACAGAAGGCAGAGTGTAAAATGAAGCTTGAAAAAGAACAAGAAACAAATCAATTCCATAAGGGATTTAATTTTTGCTGACTTTATTTCACATACGTCAGTGTTTTTTTCTTACATAGCTGTTGGCAGCGTAGCTGAAGGCATGTGACAAGTAAAGAGAGCGCTTCCCTTGCAATAATAGTGTCTTTGATGGACACACACAGCTGTTTGACGCATATCCCAGCCTGCAATGTGGTGACCTCTCCCTCACTGCCCGAGCTGCAGTTACTTCCTGCAACACACACGAGCACAAACATTTAGAGAGATGCAAAGTCCGACTAGAAGACAAACTATAGTATTGATCAGAGTTTCACCTGTGCTGCTGACCCTGCTGCGGACACCCAGAGGAAGAAGTGAGTTGGTCGTCTCTCTGATTGCCTGGCTGCTGCCAACTAGGTCCAATCGGCCAGCAGCTGCCGCCCAGGTGAGCCTCATGAAACACGCCACTGTGGATGTGAAGTCTCCCACCTCCATTGTCTGAAATGGCAAACCAGAGACGTCAGATAGGGTCGAAAATAAATCATTCAGTAAAGCATTGGATGCTCTCTCGCACCTGTATGGCGACGCGGGCGGCTGGGATGATTTCTTCCACTCTGATGGAGGATCTGTCAGACATGGACACCTGCCTGTAGGAGGACTTCTCTGGAGTTCCACAGACGGAGAGCTGTCGGCCGCTCTGCCGCCCGGCGTTACGGAACGGCCGAGAGGACAGAGTGTCCAGACCTTCCTTGCTCAACTCCTCATCGAGCATACTAGGCATAGCCTGCCCTACCAGCAGGAACCTGCAGGAGGAGACAAAGAGCAAGTCATTTAACAAATGCCAAACGTACCTACCTTATTTTGCAAAGCAGAAGTAAGATATTTTCTGTGAATGTGTGAGAGTTTTGATTCATTAGCTGCTACTGGTACATAACTAGAAGAATTAAAGGGGTCATATGATGTTGCTAAAAAGAACATTATTTTGTGTATTTGGTGTAATGCGATGTGTTTATGTGGTTTAAAGTTCAAAAAACACATTATTTTCCACATATTGTACATTATTGTTGCTCCTCTAAGCCCCGCCTTTCTGAAACACGTCGATTTTTACAAAGCTCATCGTTCTGAAAAGCGAGGCGTGCTCTGATTGGCCAGCTATCCAGTGCATTGTGATTGGCCGAATACCTCAAGCGTGAGACGGAA